>WOXC01010915.1:0-77500 GCA_011680675.1 Gymnobelideus leadbeateri
ATTGGACTACCTGAAAGTCATGATCAAAGGAAGAACCTAGAAATCATCCTAAAAGAAATTCTGAAGGAAAATTGCCCTGATGTTTTAGACCCAGAGGGGGAAATAGAGGTTGAAAGAATCCACAGATCACCTCCTGAAAAAGATCCCAAAAAGAAACCTCCTAGGAATATTATAGCCAGGTTCCAGAATTCCCAGATCAAGGAGAAAATACTACAAGCAGCCAGGAAGAAACAATTTCAATATTGTGGAAACACAATCAGAATAGCACAGGACCTGGCAGCTTCTAAACTGAGGGACTGAAAGGCATGGAATATGATATTTGAGAGGGCAAAAGAGCTGGGATTGAAGCTAAGGGTCACCTACCTAGCAAAACTGGGTATCTTGTTTCAGGGGAAAATATGGTCATTCAGTGGAATAGAGGACTTTCAAGCATTCTTGAGGAAAAAACCAGAGTTGAATAGAAAATTTGACATTCAGACACAAGAAGCAAGAGATGCTTGAGAAGGTAATCAGGAAAAGAAATCAAAAGGAACTTATCAAAGTTGAACTATTTACATTCCTACATGGAAAAACAATAACTGTGTCTGATGAAACCTTTCTCATTATGAAAATAATTGAAGAAGGGTATATGGGCATATGTTTACAGGTATACATGGATAGAGGGATCAGGTTGAATTTGACGGGAAGGGATGATACTTAAGGGGTGAATTAAGAGGTGAGAGAGGGAAGTGTCAAGAGGAGATGGGGAGAGACAGGGTAGGGTAAAGTATCTCATGTAGAAGAGGCAAGGGGAAGTAGTTTCAGGGGAGGGGAAGAACAGGAAGGCAAAAAGGCAAACCATATTCTCATTGAAGTTGTGTCAAGGAGAGAATCACATACATACTAAATGGGATATCTCACCCTGCAGGAGAGTAGGGGAAAGGGGGATGAGAGGAGGAATGATGGAGGGGAGGGCATTCTAGGGGGAGTGGAGGTTGGAAGTACCCACTATCAAAGCAGGACAGGATCAAAGGAGGGAATGGACCAGGTAGAAGGTGCGATGGGTGGGAGGGAAATATAAGGAGTCTTTTACAATATATCTACTATGGTAGTGTTTTGCATAGCTATATATGTACAACACATACTGAATTGCTTATCTTCTCAGAAGGAATGGGTGACAGGGGAGGAAGGGAATGGTTCTGAAAATCGAAGTTTTAAAATTAAATATTTCATTAGATGTCCAGGCATTGGGGCTCAGAATTCACCTTGCCCTAATGGCAAAGTCGAAGGGGGTATGGGAGAAGACATGGGGAAGAGCAGATTGGATGAGTGGATATCTAGTGGGACTGCTATTCTGGGGTGGTTAGGGAAAAATAGGGGAAAAATTGTAACTCAAAATCTAGTGGAAATGAATGATGTAAACCAGAAATTATTAAAGCGTTTTTTTAATAAAAGTAAAAAAAAAAGAAAAAACACAAGCAAATAATTAGACATTTCTTCCAAATTCCCATTCATGTGACCAATTACAATAGAGGTCATTAGAAAGTGTAGAAAGCAAAAAAAAAAGGCAGGGGGAACACCTCACTTTAAAACAAAAGAAATAAGCTTACAATAGATTAAATAAAGTAACGAGTAAGAAAGATAAAGAAAATCATCATGGTGAAATAATTATAGTTAAGGTCATTAATGCAATTATTTCTTTCACTAAAGAAAAAGAATAAACATTTCTTAATGAAACAAAATGATATTGAGGCATGTTTCCTATCTCCTCTCTACTCCATTAAAAAAAAAGGTTTTGTTTTTAAAATCTCTTAATATGGAATCTGAAATTTGGCTATTCAAGTTTCTCATATTTGTCTATTTAATAATGGAGACCTTCGATATAATTCCACTATGTTAGGAGAGTCATCTATAAAGCTTGTATCTTCAGTTACCCTCTTCAGCTGATGCTGCATTTCATTTGGCCAAAATAATAGAAAGGGTTAATATAAGTTAGTAGGATGATGACAGCAGCAGTCCCAAAAGGAGGGAATCTAACATTTTAATTTACAAGAGGGCTAAAAGTTCAGCATACCAGTATATTATAAGCTTATCCTTTCTGGAACAATCTTTTGAATTAATACCCTGTATGAACAATCTGGTATTCTGTTAGCCATATGTGTTGTAGTTATTCTCCTGCTGGATTGATGCACTACTTTATACAACTTTCACTATAGCAAGTACTGATGTATTATAGTAATGAACTTCACACAAGGACACAATAAGTATTTGAAGGTCCTCATCTTAACTTGGAGGGATGTGAGTATTTCTCTTTTTTTATTCTTTTTTTTTGGTCTTTATTAATTTTTCTATTTTTAGTTTATAAGATACGTTTCCATAATTCTTTGAGTTTGAAATTTTCTCTCCCTCACCCCCTCACCTTCCCACTCCCCCCCGGTGGCATACAATCAAGTATAATGCCTGCAAATGCTTTCACATTAGGCATTAGTCAGATTATGAAGAAGGATTGTATCAGATGGAATGAACAATGTGAAGGAGGAAACAAAGCCAAACAAAAACAGAAAAAGGGCAAGTAGTTTGCTTCAATCTGGTTTCAAACTCTGTTCTTTCTCTGGATGTAGACATCTCTCTCCATCATGAGTCTTTTGGGGTTGACTTATAACCCTGCATTGTTGAGAAGATTCTAATCTATCAAAGTTGGTCATGACACATACATTGTGTCAGTAAGTGTGTACACATTTCTCCTGGTTCTACTCTTCTCACTCAGCATCAGTTTGTATAAGCCTCTCCAGGTAAATATGAAGTCTGTCTGCTCCTTGCTTCTTAAATCCCAATAGTATTCCATTACCTGCATATACCACAACTTGTTCAGCCATTCCACAGTTAATGGGCACCCCCATAATTTCCAATTCTTTCCCACCACAAAAAGAGCTGCAATAAATATTTTTGTACATATGGGCCTTCTTCCCACTTCAATGATCTCTTTTGGATAAAACCCTAGAAGTGGTATTGCTGGGTCAAAGGGTTATGACATTATCTATAGCCCTTTGGGCATAATTAAAGATTGCTCTCTAGAATGGGTGGATCAGTTCACAATTCCAACAGCAATGCATTAGTGTTTCAATTTGCCCGCATCCTCACCAGCATTTGTCATTTTCTTTTTTTTGTCATCTTTGCTAATCGTACTGGTGAGATGCGGTACCTCAGAGTTGTTTTGATGTGCATTTCTCTAATCAATAGTGATTTAGATCATTTTGTCATATACTTATAAATGTCTTTAATTTCTTCCTCTGAAAACCCTCTGTCCATATCCTTTGACCATTTATTAATTGGGGAATGCCTTGTATTCTTATAGATTTGACTCAATTCTCTTTATATTTTAGAAATGAGTCCTTTATCAGTGACATAGGTTTTATTATCCTTTCCCAATATTCTACCTCCTTCCTAATCCTGGTTACAGTGTCCTTGTTTGTACAGAAACTTTTCAATTTCATGTAATCAAAATTATCCATTTTGCATTTTATAATGCTCTCTAATTCTTGTTTGGTCATAAAGTCTTCTCCTCTCCACAAATCTGAAAGTTAAACTATTACTTGCATTACCAGACTGCTTAAAGTATCAGCCTTTATACCTAGATCATGCATCCATTTAGATTTGATTTTGGTATATAGTGTTAGATGATTGTCTATGCCCAGTTTCTGCCATGCTATGTTCCAGTTTTCCCAGGAGTTTTTGTCAAATAGTGAGTTCTTATACCAAAAGTTCAGTTCTTTGGGTTTATCGAACAGTAGATTACTATAGTCATTGACTGCTGAATATCATGTAACTAATCTGTTCCATTGATCCACTAATCTATTCCTCAGCCAGTACCAAGTAGTTTTGAGGACTGCTTCTTTATTGTACAAATTAAATCTGTTATAGCTAGTCCACCATCCCTAGCATTTCTTTTCAATAATTGCTTTGATATTCTAGACATTTGGTTCTTCCAAATGAATTTTGTCACTATTTTTTCTAGCTCTTTAAGGTAGTTTTTTGTTAAATTGATTGGTATGGCACTAAATATATAATTTAATTTAGGTAAAATTGTCATTTTTATTATATTAGCTTGACCCAGCCATTAGCAAATGATGTCTTTCCAATTAGTTAGATCTGACTTTATTTGTGTGATAAGTGTTTTGTAGTTGTGTTCATATAGATCTTGGCTTTATTTTGGCAGGTAGATCCCCAAATATATTATAATGTCTACAGCAACTTTAAATGTAATTTCTCTTTCTATCTCTTGCTGTTGGATTTCATTAGAGATATACAGGAATGCCAAGGATTTATGTCGGTTTATTTTATATCCTTCAACTTTGCCAAATTTATTTATTGTTTCAAGTAATTTTTTACTTGATTCTCTAGGATTCTATAAGTATACCATCATATTGTCTGCAAACAGTTATAGCTTGGTCTCTTCTTTGCCTAATCTGATTCCTTTGATTTATTTTTCTTCTCTAATTGCTTCTGCTAACATTTCTAATACCAGATTGAATAAGAGGGGTCATAGTGGACATCCTTGTTTCACCCCTGATCTTATTGGAAATGCTTCTAGCTTCTCCCCATTATATATAATATATAATGATGGCTTTAAATATATGCTAGCTATTATTTTTAGAAAGGCTCCATTTATTCCTATGCCTTTTAGAGTTTTTAAGAGGAATGGATGTTGTATTTTGCCAAAAGGCTTTTCTGAATCTATTGAGATAATCGTGTGTTTTCTGCTAGTTTTATTGTGGATATGATCAATTATATGATGGGTTTCCTAATATTAAACCATTCTTGCATTCCTAGAATAAATCCTACCTGAGCAAAGTGTATTATTTTTGTGATAAGTTGCTGTGGTCTCTTTGCTAATATTTTTTTTTCATATTTTCAAAAATATTTATAGCAGCCTTTTGTTATTGATGATGTAACAAAGAATTAGAATCTAAATGAGTGCTCATCAAATGACAAAGAGTTGAAGCAAATAATGACAAATAAATTTAGTGGAAGATTATTGAATTGTAAGAAAAAATTGAAGGGATGGATTCAGGGAAACTTATGAACTAATACAGATAGAAGTGGGTAGAGCAAAGAGAATAATTTAAAAAGTAACAACACTATAAATAAACACTACTGGGAAAGACTTAAGAATTCCAATCAATGCAGAGACCAACTATGGCTCAAGAAAACTACTGATAAAGCATGCTATGCATCTCCTGAACAAGGAATGATGTATGCAATGCGAAGAATGAGATACATATTTTTGGTCAAGAAAAATCAATGGACTTATTTTTCTCATTTGTTATAATAATTATGTTGTTATTTTCTGTTCTTTTTAAACAAATGCTTTATTAACTTCTGGTTTACATCATTCATTTCCACCAGATTTTGAGTTACAATTTTTCTCCCATTTTTCCCTACCCAGCACCCCAGAGTAGCAGTCCCACTAGATATCCCCTCATCCAATCTGTTCTCTCCCATATCTTCTCCCATACCCAATTCGACTTTGCCAGTAGGGCAAGGTGAATACCTGAGCCCCAATGCATGGACATCTTATGAAACATTTAATTTTAAAACTTCAATTTTCAGATCCATTCCCTTCCTCCCTTGTCACCTACTCCCTCTGAGAAGATAAGCAATTCAGTATGTGTTGTACATGTATAGCTATGCAAAACATTACCATAGTAGATATATTGTAAGAGACTGCTTATATTTCCCTCCTACCCATCTCACCTCCCACCTGGTCCATTCCCTACTTTGATCCTGTCCCTCTTTGATAGTGGGTACTTCCAATCTCCCCTCCCCCCAGAATGCCCTCCCCTCCATCATCCCCCCTCTCATCCCCCTTTCCCCTACTCAGAGAGTGACTGAGGGTAAGATATCCCATTTAGTATGTATGTGTTTCTCTCCTTGAGCCAACTTCAATGAGAATATGCTTTTGCCTTTTTGCCTTCCTGTTCTTCCCCTCCCCTGAAACTACTTCCCCTTGCCTCTTCTACATGAGATAGTTTACCCTACCCTGTCTCTCCCCATCTCCTCTTGCCACTTTCCTCTCTCACCTCTTGACTTCACCCCTTAAGAATCATCCCTTCCCATCAAATTCAACCTGTGCCCTTTATCCATGTATACCTGTAAACATATGCCCATATACCCTTCTTCAATTATTTTCATAATGAGAAAGGTTTCATCAAACACAGTTATTGTTTTTCCATGTAGGAATGTAAATAGTTCAACTTTGATAAGTTCCTGTTGATTTCTTTTCCCTGATTACCTTCTCAAGCATCTCTTGCTTCTTGTGTCTGGATGTCAAATTTTCTATTCAACTCTGGTTTTTTCCTCAAGAATGCTTGAAAGTCCTCTATTCCACTGAAGGACCATATTTTCCCCTGAAACAAGATACTCAGTTTTGCTGGGTAGGTGACCCTTAGCTTCAATCCCAGCTCTTTTGCCCTCTGGAATATCATATTCCATGCCCTTCTATCCCTCAGTGTAGAAGCTGCCAGGTTCTGTGCTATTCTGATTGTGTTTCCACAATATTGAAATTGTTTCTTCCTGGCTGCTTGGAGTATTTTCTCCTTGATCTGGGAGTTCTGGAACCTGGCTATAATATTCCTAGGAGTTTTCTTTTTGGGATCTTTTTTGGTGATCTGTGGATTCTTTCAACCTCTATTCACATTGCCTTCTATTCTTTCATTTGTTTGGATCTGTTTAATAGCATCTTGATTTCTCATAAAGTCACTAGCTTTCATTTGTTCCAGTCTAACTCTGAAGGAATGAATCTCCTCAGTGAGCTTTTTAGATTCTTTTTCCATCTGGCAAATTTGGCTTTTTAAGGTATTCTTCTCCTCATTGCCCTTTTGGGCCTCCTTTGCCATTTGAGTTACTCTATTTTTTAAGGTGTTGTTTTCCTTAGTCAGGCTGTTGACTGTCATTTAATACTTTTCTTGCATCTTTCTCATTTCTCTTCCCAATTTTCCCCCACTTCTCTTATCTGCTTCTTAAGGTCTCTATGGCCTGTAGCCAGCTTGTATTTTCATTTGGGGCTTTTGGTGCAGGAGTTCTGACCTCACAGTCCTCCTCCATGCTTTGATCCTCTTTGCCCCTAAAATAGTAGTCCACTGTTGAATTTTCTGTATGTTTTGTTTCTTTTGCCTAGGCATGGTGCCACTTAATTACTTGATTTTGGGGCTTGCTCCCACAGTAAGACTCTGCCACCAGACAGGGGAGCTTCCATCCCAAACATGGGGTCTTCACAACTTCTGCTGGTTGGGTGGCCTCTGTAAAGTCTCCATCCGCTCTGGCAAATTGGATGCCCAGCCCAAACTTCGCCCCTCTGACCACAATCCTGATCCAGATAGTTTAAAGCAAGAGTGATTAACCCCTAGACTGATTGCTGGATCTCCCTACAGTTTGAAGACCAGGAGCTAGAGCTGCCCCTGAAGCTGCAAAATGGCTTCTGTGCCACGTTTCTTCAGCAGCTTTTCGCCCCCAGGGGAGCAAGCTGATGTGTTCCCCAAATACTGGTCCTAAAGTCCATAGGGTACTAACCTCTCAGTTTGTCCTAGGCATATCTGTGCTGATAATTCTGGAATCACCACAGCTGCTGGTGTTCTGGGGTCCCTCCAGCCAGCTGCTGGCCCATCCGCCCTGGGGCTAAAACTGTGGCTCATGCTGGCCTGAGCTCAGCTCTCAGTTCCCAGTGTGCTGAGCTGCCTGCTCTCAGAGCACTGCACTCTCTGCTCCCTGCAGTGCTGCTGGGCTGTCCTCAGCAGGATTTTAGCTTCTCTGTGTTGTTCTGTGGGTGCTGGGTCTCCAGAAATTGTTCAGAGTTCCCTTTTACATTATTTGGAAGTTGTGTGGGACAGAGCACCTTGGAAGTGCTGTTTCTACTCTGCCATCTCTTTGCTAATATTTTATTTCACATTTTTGCATCTATATCAATGAGGGAAATTGATCTATACTTTTCTTTCTTTGTTTTATCTCTTACTGATTTAGGTATCAATACAATGTTTGTGTCGGGCTATTTCTTTGCTAATTTTCCCAAATAGCTTGTAGAGTATTGGAATCAATTGTTCTTTAAATGTTTGATAGAATTCACTATTAAACCCATCTGGCCCTGGAGATTTTTTCCTAGGGAGTTCCTTGACAGCTTGTTTGATTTCTTTTTCTGGGATGGGGTTATTTAAGTAATTTTCTTTCTCTTCATTTAATCTGAGCAACTTATATTTTTGTAAATATTAATCCATTTCACCACAATTGTCAAATTTATGTGCATACAAGTGGGCAACATAATTCCTAATTATTTTTTAATTTCCTTGTCATTGATGGTTTATTCACCCTTTTCATTTTTGATACTCATAATTTGGCTTTATTCTTTCTTTATCTTATTGACTAAGGGTCTATCAATTTTATTGTTTTGTTTTTTCATAAAATCAGCTCTTAGTTTTATTTATTAATTCAAAAGTTTTCTTAAATTCAATTTTATTAATCTCTCCTTTAGTTTTCAGTATTTCTAATTTAGTATTTAATTGGGGTTTTCAATCTGTTCTTTTTCTAGCTTTTTCAAATGCATGCCCAGTTCATTGCCCTCCCTTTTCTCTAATTTATTCATATATGCCCTCAGGGATATAAAACTTCCCCAAAGCACTGCCTTTGCTACATCCCACAAATTTTGTATGTTTTCTCATTGATGTCTTTCTCATGAATGAAGTTACTAATTATTTCTATGATTTCTTTTTGACCCATTCATTCTTTAGGATTAAGTTGTTTAGGTTCCAATTAGTTTTTGATCTGTCTTTCCATGGTCCTTTATTGCATACGATTTTTATTGCATCATGGTCTGAGAATGATGCATTTATTATTTTTGCCTTTCTGCACTGAATTATGTGGATTTTATTTCTTAGTTCATGGTCAATTTTTGTGTATGTGCTATGTACAGTTGAGAAGAAGGTATATTCCTTTTTATCCCCATTCAGTTTTCTCCAGAGATCTATCATACCTACCCTCTCTAAAACTCTGTTCACCTCCTTAACTTCTTTCTTGTTTATTTTGAGGTTGGATTTATCGAGTTCAGAGACGGGGAGATTAAGGTCCCCCACTAGTATGGTTTTATTATCTATTTCTTCCTCTAATTCCTTTAATTTCTCCTCTAGGAATTTGGATGCTATATCACTTGGTGCATATATGTTAAGTAGTATTATTTCTTCATTCTTGATGATGTCTTTTAGCAGAATATTGTTTCCTTACTTATTTCTTTTAATTATATCAATTTTTGCTTTTGCTTTATCTGAGATAAGGTTTGTTACCCCTGCTTTTCTAACTTTAGCTGAGGTGTGTATCCCTCTGTTTCAGATGTGATTCTTGTAGAGAGCACATTGTAGGATTAGGGTTTTTAATCCATTCATCTATCTGCCAATGTTTTATGGGAGAGTTCATTCCATTCACATTCATAGTTATGATTATTATCTGTTTATTTCTTTCCATCCTATTCACTCCCCTATTTATGCATATTTTTCTCCCCTTCTCCCTTCCCTTCCTTAATAGTTTTCCTTTTGATTACTGCCTACCTGATTATTCCCTTATCAGACCCCTCACTTTTCCTCTGCTTCCCCCTTACTTTTTGCCTCCCTTCTATTTTTCTAAGTTTTTATCGAAGTATTTGTCTTTCCAAATAATTATTAAACTTTGGCCTTTTTAGTAAAAATGTTTGAAATCATCTCTATTCCAAAGGTGTCAAACGGGAGGCCTATGGACTGTTTGAAGTCCAGCCACACCAAATTGAAATTTAATTGGGAAATATTTAACAAAATAAATAAAAATACAGAACAACATAGATAATAGTACATTTTAAAAACTAAGGCATTATATACTCCATTTGGATTCTTTTTTTTTTTACCTCTTCATTGAGCATTTATTTATTTTTTTCTTATTAATTTTTTTTATGAAACATTTAATCTTAAGACCTTGAATTTCAGATGCATTTCCTTCTTCCCTTGTCACTCATTCCCTCAGGGAAGATAAGTAATTCAGTATATGTTGTACATGTCTAGCTATGCAAAACATTATCATAGTAGATATATTGTACAAGGCTGCTTATAATTTCCTCCCACTCATCCCACGCCCCACTGGTCCATTCCCTACTTGATCCTGTCCCTCTTCTATAGTGGATACTTCCAACCTCCCCTCCCCACAAGGATGCCCTCCCATCCATCATCCCTCCTCTCATCCCCCTTCCCCTTATCCTGCTGTAGGTTGAGATATCCCATTTAGTATGTATGTCATTCTCTCCCTGAACCAAATTCAATGAGAATGTGGTTTTGCCTTTTTGCCTTCCTATTCTTCCCCTCCCTTGCAACCACTTCCCCTTGCTTTTCCTACATGAGATAGGTTACCCTACCCTGTCTCTCCCCATCTCCTCTTGACACTTCCCTCTCTCACCTCATAATTTCACGCCTTGAGTATCCTCCTTTCCCAACAAATTCAACCTATGCCCTCTATACATATATGCCTGTAACCATATACACACACATTCACATATGTATTCATATGACCATACACCCTTCTTCCATTATTTTCATAGTGGGAAAGGTTTCATCAGTCACAGTTATTGTTTTTCCATATAGGAATAGAAATAGTCCAACTTTGATAAGTTCCTTTTAATTTCTTTTCCCTGATTACCTTCTCAGGCATCTCTTCCTTCTTGTGTCTGGATGTCAAATTTTATATTTGACTCTGGTTTTTTCCTCAAGAATGCTTGAAAGTCCTCTAATTCCACTGAATGACCATATTTTCCCCTAAAACAAAATACTCTGTTTTGCTGAGTAGGTGACCCTTGGCTTCAATCCCAGCTCTTTTGCCCTCTGGAATATCATATTCCATGCCCTTCCATCCCTCAGTGTAGAAGCTGCCAGGTCCTGTGCTATTCTGATTGTGTTTCCACAGTATTGAAATTGTTTCTTCCTGGCTGCTTGTAGAATTTTCTCCTTGATCTGGGAATTCTGGAACCTGGCTATAATGTTCCTGGGAGTGTTCTTTTTGGGATCTTTTTCAGGAGGTGATCAGTGGATTCTTTCAACTTCTATTTTGCCCTCTGGATCTAAAACATCAGGGCAATTTTCCTTCAGAATTTCTTGAAGGGTGATTTCTAGGTTCTTTCTTTGATCATGGCTTTCAGGTAGTCCAATAATTTTTAAATTGTCTCTCCTGGATCTATTTTCCAGGTCAGTGGGTTTTCCCATGAGATATTTCACATTGCCTTCTATTCTTTCATTTGTTTGGATCTGCTTAACAGCATCTTCACTTCTCATAAACTCTTTAGCTTCCATTTGCTCCAGTCTAACTCTGAAGGAATGAATCTCCTCAGTGAGCTTTTTAGATTCTTTTTCCATCTGGCAAATTTGGCTTATTAAGGCATTCTTCTCCTCATTGCCCTTTTGGGACTCCTTTGCCATTTGAGTTAGTCTATTTTTTAAGGTGTTGTTTTCCTCAGTCAGGCTGTTGACCCTCGTTTCATACTTTTCCTGCACCCTTCTCATTTCCCTTCCCAATTTTTCCTCCACTTCTCTTATTTGATTTATAAAGTCCTTCTTAAGGTCCTCTATGGCCAGCAACCCTCTCATGTTTTCCCCTGGGGCTTTTGGAGCAGGACTTCTGTCCTCGTAGTCCTCTTCCCCTATGCTTCGACCCTCTTTGCCCCCAAAGTAGGAGTCTAGGGTTGCATTTTTCTGTTTAATTTGTTTCCTTTGTGTTGGCATGTTGCCACTTAATTACTTGACTTCTTGGCTTGTTGCCACAGTATGGCTTTAACACCAGATAGAGGAATTTTCGTCCGACATGTGTGGGGGGCAACTTCTGTTCTGGCAAGCTGGAAACCCAACCATGACCTCCACATCACATCACAATCCAGATCCAAGGAGGTTAAAGCAAGAGTGATTACCCCCCAAGACTGATCGCTGGATCTCCCTACAGTCTGCAGGCCAGGAGCTGGAGCTGCCTCTGAAAACTATAAAATGGTGTGTCTCCTCAGCGGCTTCTAGCCCCCGGGAGGAAGCCAACACATTCCCCAAATACTGGTCCTAAATTCCATAGGGCACTAACCTCTCACTTTGTCCTAGGCATGTCTATGTTGATAATTCTGGAATCGCCACAGCTGCTGGTGTTCTGAGGTCCCACCAGTAGCCTGCTGGCCCTGCCACCCTGGGGCTAAAACCCAACTCAGGCACTCGGCTGTGCTCGACTCCCCACTTGGCTCCCTGCTCTGCGCGCTGCGCTGCTGGCTCCCAGACCGCTGTGTTGGTCCTTCCTGCAGGGCTGCTGGACTGTCCTCAGTGGGAGGTTTGCTTCTCTGTGTCGTTCTGTGGGTGCTTGGGCTCCAGAAGTTGTTCAGAGTCCCCTTTTACATAGTTTGGAGTTAATCTGGGGGCAGAGTGGCTTGGACGCCTGTTTCTGCTCTGCCTCCCTTCTAACAAACCCCCACCTTTCGTAGCTCTTTCTTCCTCCTATTGCCTGTAGGATATTTAATACTTAACGAAGGTTATTTCTTCTTTGCACCGAGTGACAGGAAGAAATCTCATGAAAAGCTCCTCTCCCTCCCATCTTTCCCTCTATTATGATAGGATTTGCATCTCTTCTCCATAGAGATGCTTAACTGGTTGTGTTATTCCCTTCTTGCATGAGAACCAATGAGGGAAAAGTTCACATAATACTCATTTCCCTCCCTTCTTTCCCTCTGCTATATTGTTTTTATGCCTTTTTGTGCAGCATAATTTACCCTTTTCCACTTCATTCTTTCCTCTTCATCCATTGCAGTCCCTTTGTGGCCCTTAATAAGAATTTTTTTATCTTCATTTTTTAAAATTTATACTCATACCCTCTATTTTTCTATAAAGAGTTTGCTCTTATTAAATATCAGGATGTGTGTGTATGTTTGTGTGTGTGTGTGTGTGTGTGTGTGTGTGTGTGTGTGTGTTCTCCTTGTTTACCTTTCTAAGCCTCTCTTGTGTCTCCCAATTGGAGGTTGAATTTTCCATTGAACTCTGTCTTTTTCATCAGGAAGGTCTGGAAATCTGTTATATTGTTGAGTGACCATCTCTTTACTTGGAAAAATATCTTTAGTCTCGCTGGGTAGGGGATCCTTGGTTGTAACCTGAGCTCTTTTCCCTTTCAAAAATTTGTATTCCACTACCTCTGCTCTTTCACTGTAGAGGCTGCCAGATCCTGTGCAATCCTCACTGTGGTTCCTTGATATTTGAATTGTTTCTTTTTGGTCACCTGAAGTATTTTCTCTTTTAACTGGTAGTTCTGGAGTTTGGCCACAACAATTCTCAGACTTTTCAGTTTGGGATCTCTTTCAGGGAGTGTCTGGTGGATTCTCACAATTTCTATTTTACCCTCTGGTTCTAGTATCTCAGGGCAGTTTTCCTTGATGAGCTCTTGGAAGATGGTGTCCAGACTCATTTTTTGATCATGATTTTACAGTAGGTTTATGATTCTTAGGTTATCTCTCCTAGTTCTGTTTTCCAGGTCAGTTATTTTCCCATTGAGATATTTTACCTCTTTTTCTAATTTTTCATTCTTGACATTTTGTTTGACTAATTCTTGGTTCCTCATAGAGTTATTTGCTTCAATTTCATTTATTCTTGTTTTTAGCAAATTATTTTCCTCAATTAGTTTTTGGAACTCCTTTTCCATATCACACATTTTCCTTTTTAAGGAGCTCTTTTCTTCATTATGTTGTTTTTCTAATTTTGTAATTTTTATTTTAAAATAATTATTCATTTTGTCTTCTATTTCTCTCATTTGGTTTTCGAAGTTCCGTTTGTGCTCATCTAGGCAAGCTTTCTGTTCTTGTGACAGAATACCTGTTGATGCTTCAGCTGTGAGTGTGGAGTCAACATTGTCTCCCTCTACTTTTAGTTCCTCCCTCTGAGGATAGTAAGACTCCAAAGTCTTTGTCTTTGCAGTCTGCTTTCTACCCATTTTGAGGCAGGGCCCTAGCCACACCCTTCCTCTTGGGTTCCCAATCCTTTACTCTTTAGGATTTTTCACTGGGGCAATAGTTACTATGGTTTTTTTGGGGTGGGGGGTGATTGGAGCAGCTGGGGTTCATTCTGTCATCCTGGTCCTTGGAGGTCTTGATAGGGGCTTCTTAAATTTCTGTTCTATGGAGTCCTAGGAGTATTCACTGTCCCTGACAAGAGACCTGCATTTGATTCTAAGTTTGCCCTTTTCAGTCCCAGGCCGTTGGTGATAGACCTGGTAGTGGCCCTTGTGGTTGGTGTGGAAGACATGCCCCCCTCATTGATCAGGCCTCTGCATGCCTTACCGTCCCAGACTGCCCCTGACAAGAGTAGTTCTTAATTAGCCTTGTTGTAATACTATAACAATAGGAAGTTTTAAATTTCTATTTTGGTTACTTTACTTTAAAAGAATCATTATTTATTAATTACATACATTAGGATAAGAACAGTTTTAAATACATTGAAAAGATATTATATTTCACATAGGATTAGATATTTCATGTTTTTTTTTTTTTTTTTGGCTCTGACAATTTGTTAGGGAGTCACTAAATATATATAGTGGAAAGAAGAGGTGGAGAGCAAACACCACTTAACATTTCTTGAATTCCAGTGATGATGCTTCAAAGAAAGAGAGTATAATAAGGAGGGCCTATACCAAGCAGAATTTGTAGAAATTACCATAACTCAAGAATTTTATTAGCACTAGAGGAATTGAATTGCTGGCATTTCTTTTATCATTTTCAAATCTCATCTCAGTCACAAAGCTTGCTGAGTTTCTATTTCCATTGTCATTTTGAAGGCTGTTTATATTTGCATAAATGGTCATGACTTTGAAAAACAAGCTACATTCAATGTGTCAATTGTGAAAAGTCAATAGCTATTTAACCTTCTTTAACTGGGAAGCAAAGAATTTCCTTCCTTTTTTCCTATTATATGTTTTGTTTTGTTTTTCCCCCCTGGAGCTAAGTAAGAAAAAGTATGAGATCTGAGATCTTGAAAGGTGATCTATACTTTTGTATCTCTTAAAAAACTTTGGAATATTGCTTTATTTGTTTCTAAACATATCTTCTTTGTGAAAATAAAACTCCAGAACTATTAAGTCATTACAATATAATGCACTTCTTCCATATCTCTAGAAATAGCATATTATTTCTGAGAGATGGTTAGGATCATGGTAATATCAGTCTATCCATGAAATATCAAGAAGTCCATACCCATGTAAAAATCAGATTTTTTTTAAAGCAATTGGGGTTAAGTAACTTGCGCAAGGTTACACGGCTAGTCATTATTTATGCGTGGGTGCTCATTTTCTGAGGCCGGATTTGATCTTGGGTCATCCCAACTCTGAGGCTGGTGCTCTTACTGTGCCACCTAGCTCGCCCCTTTAGGGCAATTGGGGTTAAGTAACTTGCCCAAGGTCACACGGCTAGGTTTTTGTTTGTGTGGGTTAAGTGTCTGAGGCCGGATCTGAACTCAGGTCCTTCTGACTCCAGGGACATCACTCTAATCACTGTGCCACCTAACCGCCCCAACAAATCAGATTATACAGCAAAAGGAAGTAAATCTGAAATGCTCATTTTGAAATGTGGATTTTTTTATGACTGCATTTATTCAAAGATAATTGAAACTTGAAATAAAAATTATATAAAAATATATAAGAATTTTAAGTCTTTGACTTAATTATATTTATTTTATGGAATACTAACTTATTTAAAGTCTATGACAATATATGTACAAATGTTTATGTGTGTATACATATCATATATCTGTATATGTTGATTTTATTTCTAAACAATATATTGTTATTTTGTATACTCTAAATCTAACTCCTTCAGTCCATTTTTGTAGAAGCTTCTAAAAAAATAAGAACATATGCCAAAACCTTAAAAGATTGGCCCAGGATGAAACCTTTTATTACTCCTAAGGTCCCCTTTAAAATGGTTTACCTTTACCTTCCCTGATTTCATGGAGTCACAAAATTGCCCAAATAAATGATGAGGTATAGGGCAACTTCCTCTTATTTCTCCCAGCACCACCATCACCACCCTGATTCATTGGGCATCTTGTAAAGATTTTTCTTCCAGAACAGAAAATACTAGAGAAAATGACAGTGCAAAATTCTACTTTTTCTCAGTATTCAAAACAATGGAATTTGGAGGGACCGATTTTCTAGATAAAGAAAAATAACTTCTAAACTGAAAAAAATTGCATTATTCAGAAGCAAGGGGATTAATCACTTGATATTTTTCTTTTTAAATCTAAAGATAAACTGATTGAAAATGAAACAGAACAAACAAAATTCAGATATTTTTATTCATTACCATGAAGCTAGATAGGCAATCCATCTTCAAAAATCAGGAAATCTTCATTTTTCCCACATTATTAAGACAACCACATGATAAATGATAATATCGTTCCTGGAATAGATGAAGATACAGAGAAAGGCAAAATGAGTTCCTATCCTCACAAAGCTTTTATTCTAATGGTGGCACAGCAAATAACTAGGTAGAAGAGAAAAAATAGAGTAGAGGAAAGTAAGCTGAGAGATGATGGCACTAGTAACTAGTGGGGGCAAGGGACAATGAAGAACATTAAAAAAGGTCTTATGCAGAGGGTAGGATTTGAACTGATCCCTAAAGGAAGCAGGGGACACTAACAGGAAGAAATGAAGGACATAACATTGCAGGTTAAGGAGATTGATGTTACACTTAAATGATATAAAGAATACAAAACACTTTGCAAACCATAAAGCACTATATAAATGTTAGCTAATATTAACATTATTATTGTTACCATTACTATCTTACAGTAACCAGGCATTCAGTATGATGACTTCATTACTTCAACCTTCTAATTCATTTCTGCTAAACACAAGCAACATTTATAGAGCAATAGAGGGATGTGCTAGTAAACATTTAACAAGGAGGTTAAACATTGTGTACATAAACACTTTTGATTTAATCTGCATCATTAGCACTTTCTTAAAACCAGACAACAGCAACAACAAAAAGTCTGATTTGTAGTGATTGCTGTTTTCTGAGTTAATAACAGATAGACAAGAATTTTAACAATGACTCTGGTTAGAGCTGGCACCAACATACCTCTAATGTAAGAAGAAGATAGAACAAAAACTTGGAGTTGGTAAACGGGAAGTCATATGTGAGAAACATGATCATAGAACAAATGGAGGGGAGTGAAGTATAAGGCTGAAAAGGTAAGAAGGAGTCATATACATTTACTAGATCTTAGACAGAATAGGTATATAGTCATTATGATTCTCCCAAAATGGCAATTTTGGCTCCTAAATGTTACAAATGATCACAAGCAAATGATCAGCATTTGATCACAAGAAGGAAAAGGAAGAAAATAGTTTAAATATTTAAAGTAATTTGTATGTTTAATAGTTCTCTTTACACAAAAATATATTTAGCAAAATTTAATGAATGAACAAATAATATCCTTTCATACTTACTACAATTATAAAATGGGTCTTGTTAGAACTATTATAACCACTTTACAGATTGGGAAATTAACTTTAGAAGACATTAAATGACTTTATGAAGGTTCCTAAATAATGAATAATAGAGTCAGAATTTGAACCTAGGTCTTATGACGTAAAATCCTATGCATTTGATGATACTCTACAGAATAAGTGTCACAAATTAAGCCATATAAACTCTTTCTTTTTGGGGGGATGAAGGGAAACAATTAACTTTTTATTAATTTATTTATTTTTAATTTTCAACATTCATTTCTATAAGGTTTTGAGTTCAAAATTTTCTGCTCATTTCTCTCCTCCCCCACACTAAGGTGGCACACATTCTAATTATCACTTACCCCAATCTGCTTTCCTTTCTATCATAAGCCTTCTAATTTTTAAGGAATTATTTTCTTCAGTGAGCTTTTGAGCTTCTTTTTCCATTTTGTCAAGCCTGCTTTTTAAGGCATTCTTCTCTTTATTGGCTTTTTTTGTACTTCTTTTGCAATTTGGGTTAGTCAATTTTCGGAGGTGTTTCCTTCAGTATTTTTGGGTTCCCTTTAACAAACTGATTACTCATTTTTCATGATTTTCTTTTATCATTCTCACTTCTCTTCCTAATTTCCCTCTACTCTTACTTAATTTTAAAATTACTTTTTGAGGCCTTCCATGGCCTGAAACCAATTCATATTTTCCTTGGAGGTTTTGGATATAGGAGCTTTAACGTTGTTGTCTTCTTCTGGTTATATGTTTTGATTTTCTTTGTCACCATGATAAGATTCTACAGCCTCATTGTTTGCTCATTTTCCCAGTTAATTACTTGATTTTTTAAACTGTTAGGGCAGGATGCTACATGCAGTATGGCAATTATACTCTCCCAAGTATCAGGGATATTGTGCAGCTATTTTCAGATATTTTCCTCACCATTGCTGCCACAAATTCAGTCACACCAGAACTTCTCCTTACCTCAGGACTTCCATCCAGGACTGCCACCCAGATCCAAACATGGGAAAAGTAAGAGAATTCTGTCTCAGTGCCAGCAAAGAGATCCCTGCAATCCCTTTTCTGACCATGTGCTTGATTCCCCCACCATATATGGGCCAAGAGTTTCAAAAGCAGCTGCTACCATGGTCACTGTCACCACCACCCTAGGGCTGGATCATGCTCCTCTCTTACCCAGGTCCTACAGACCTTCCTTACTGACTTTTTTTTGCTCTTTTTTGGAGCGAGGAATGCAGGGCAATTGGGGTTATGTGACTTGCCCAAGGTCACACACCTAATAAGTATTAAGTGTCTTGAGGCCAGATTTGAATTCAGGTCCACCTGACTCCAGGGCCAGTGCTCTACTCACTGTACCACCTAGCTTCCCCTCTGGAATGGTAATGGGGATTTGAAGATCTTCCCTGCCCCTTGTAATGGCAGTCAAACAAGTACTTAGCACCTTGCTTCAAGTTGACCTGTGCCCTTGATTATGTCAAGCCTTTGTTAAGAAACAGAACTTGTGAATCCCACAGTGGGAGAAACTTGGTGATGCAGTAGGAAAGGGTAGAACAGGGAGGAGATGAAAAGCTGAGCACAAGCTGATAGAGGAAGAACTGCTAGGAATAAACAGCATGGAAGCTGGGGAGCTACCATGAGAGTGAGAGGGTCATTCTTGCTTGAGGGGGTCTGTTTTGTTTTGAATGCCAGATGGAGGGAAGGTTTGGGAAAGCGGGGGAATATGGGTGTTCACTGCATTAGTTTTTGCACCAACTTTGTGCTTACTGTAATGACTTTGGCTTTATGGTTTAGGTATTTGGTTTTCTGGTATTTATATATAAATAGTATAAATTCATTGGTTCTATACTTCATGTGGGTAGCCTGTTACATTTTGTGATTCACAATTACACCAGAATATTCATAGCCTCTGTAGGTGCTATGAATATTGCATTGGTGTTACACCTAACCTGTTAACTTTCTGAGTTGTCTTTGGAATTTGTGGGTTGAGAAGCCTGGAAATTTCCATAGCTGCCAGTGATTCAGTCCCCTAAAACCCATTCCAGGTTTACTCAAACCTAGTCTCTGCTGGCATGTTTTGCACTGGACTGTGCTCCTCTCTAAGACTTGTGCAACAGGTGTTTCCTATTGACCTTCCAAGTTGTCTTGGGCTAGAAATTTGTTTCAATATGTCATTTTGAGTATTTTGCTGCTACAGAATTTTTTAGAGTCAGTTTTACAGGTATTTGGAGGGATTGGGGGGATGTAATGACAAGGAAAATAGTATGTTTTGTTGTTTTTTCTGAATTGAGTTTTAGCCAATCAAGTGCCTTTGACTGAGTGTCATCTTTGATTGAATCAAGAGTCTTTGATTGGGGGCAAAGCCTAGATGGAGTTATAGGAAGCAGGAAAACTCCCTGAAATCCCCCATAACCACCTCAATTACCTCAAAAAATAACTCTAAACAAACATTAGAGCTACAGAACCCACAAAGTGACAGAGAAAAACAAATCTCCTACTGAAGACAGGCCAGCAGTTGTACAGGAAGGGTTCATGGCAGCGCACTGGGAGCAGAGCCCAGCTCTGAAGTGAGCACATGGCTTTAGCCTCAGGGTGGCCAGACGAGCCTTGGCTAGAGGGAAGACAAGAGAGTAGATCACCAGCAGCTGGGAGGTTAACAGAAGTTTAAACCCACAAATTCCAAAGACAAATTGAGAAGTCAGTACAGCTTTGGAGTCTGCGAGTTAGGCCCAGACTCTGCCCCCAGTGCTAGAAGCAGCTGAGGCATGATGGACACTGCCAGGTGGCTGCTTCAGAGGTCCTAGCCTAAAGATTGTAGGGGGACCAAGTGACCATTCTGAGGGGTAATCACTCTTGCTTTCACCTGCTTGGATCTGGATTTCTGTCTAGGGTGAAGGTACTGGGGTGTGTAACCAGTGAGCCAGAGTGTCTGGAGGCTTCACAGAGGGCACCCAACTAATAACTCTGGTAGTTGTGAAAATCCCAGTGATATGGGACAAAGTTCTACTCTATAGAAGAAGAGTTCTACTGCTGCAAAAAGCTCAAAAGTCAAGTAATTGAGTGGCAACATGAGCCAACAAAGGAAGCAAAGCAAGGACAGCAATCCAACTTTGGATTCATTTTGGGGACAAAATGGATCAAAGCACGGAGCAGGACAAAGAAAATAAAGTCAGAACTCTTGCACCAAAAGCTTCCAAGAAAAATACAAACTGGATAAAGGCCATAGAGGAGCTTAAGAAGGATTTTGAAAACCAAATAAGAGAAGTGGAGGAAAAATTGGGAAGAAAAATGGAAATGATGTAAGAAAATCATGAAAAGAGAGTCAACAAGGTGAATGAAGAAAATAACACCTTAAAAATAGACTAATTTAAACGGCAAAAGAGGTTCAAGAAGCCAATGAAAAGAAGAATGCCTTCAAAAGCTGAATTTGCCAGATGGAAAAAGAATCTCAAAAGCTCACTCCAGAGAATTACTTCAGAATTAGATTGGAGAAAATGTAAGCTAGTGACTTTATGAGAAATAAAGATATTATTAAACAGATCCAAACAAACAAAAAATAGAAGGCCATGTGAAATATCCCATTGGAAGAGCCACTGACATGGAAAATAGATCAAGAAGAGATATACAAAAATTATTGGACTACCTAAAAACCATGATAATAACAAGAACCTAGAAATCATCCTTCAAGAAATTCTCAAGGAAAATTGTCCTGATGTTTTAGAACCAAAAGGCAAAATAGAGGTTGAAAAAATCCACTGATCACCTCTTAAAAATGATCCCCAAAAGAAAACGCCTAGGAATATTATAGCCAAGTTTCAGAGTTCCCAGATGAAGCAGAAAATATTATAAGTAGCCAAGAAGAAACACTTTGAATATTGTGGAAAGACAATCACGATAACACAGGACCTGGGAGCTTCTACACTGAGAGATCAAAGGGCTTAGAATATTATATTCCAGAGGTCAAAGGAGCTATAATTAAAACCAAGAATAACCTAGCCAGCAAAACTGAGTATCATGTTTCAGGGGAAAATATGATCATTTAATGAAATAGAGGACGTTCAAGCATTCTTTTTTTTTACTTTAAACAAATGCTTTATTAACTTCTGTTTTACATCATTCATTTCCACCAGATTTTGAGTTACAATCATTTTCCCCCCATTATTCCCCTACCCAACCTCCCAGCATAGTAGTCCCACAAGATATCGCTTCCTCCAATCTGCTCTCTCCCATACCTTCTCCCATACCCCCATCGACTTTTCCATTAGAGGAAGGTGAATCTTTGTGTCCCAATGCCTGCACATCTTATCTCCCAATTACAAGCAAAAGAGTATTAATAATAGTATTTATATATATTTGAAACATTTAATGTTACGACCTCGAATTTCAGATCCATTTCCTTCCTCCCTTGTCACCCATTCCCTCTTGGGAGATAAGTAATTCAGTATATGTTGTACATGTCTAGCTATGCAAAACATTATCATAGTAGATATATTGTACAAGGCTGCTTATAATTCCCTCCCACTCATCCCACCCCCCACCTGGTCCATTCCCTACATGATCCTGTCCCTCTTCTATAGTGGGTACTTCCAACCTCCCCTCCCCCAAGGATGCCCTCCCATCCATCATCCCTCCTCTCATCCCCCTTCCCCCTATTCTGCTGCAGGTTGAGATATCCCATTTAGTATGTATGTCATTCTCTCCCTGAACCAAATTCAATGAGAATGTGGTTTTGCCTTTTAGCCTTCCTATTCTCCCCCCCCTTACAACCACTTCCCCTTGCTTCTTCTACATAAGATAGTTTACCCTACCCTGTCTCTCCCCATCTCCTCTTGCCACTTTCCTCTCTCACCTCATAATTTCATCCCTTGAGTATTCTCCCTTCCCAACAAATTCAACCTATGCCCTCTATCCATATATAACTGTAACCATATACACACACATTCACATATGTATCCATATGACCACACCCCCTTCTTCCATTATTTTCATAGTGAGAAAGATATCATCAGTCACAGATATTGCTTTTCCATATAGGAATGTAAATAGTTCAACTTTGATAAGTTCCTTTTGATTTCTTTTCCCTGATTACCTTCTCAGGCATCTCTTCCTTCTTGTGTCTGGATGTCAAATTTTCTATTCAATTCTGGTTTTTTCCTCAAGAATGCTTGAAAGTCCTCTATTCCACTGAATGACCATATTTTCCCCTGAAACAAAAGACTCAGTTTTGCTCGGTAGGTGACCCGTGGGTTCATTCCCAGTTCTTTTGCCCTCTGGAATATCATATTCCATGCCCTTCGATCCCTCAGTGTAGAAGCTGCCAGGTCCTGGGCTATTCTGATTGTGTTTCCACAATATTGAAATTGTTTCTTCCTGGCTGCTTGTAGTATTTTCTCCTTGATCTGGGATTCTGGAACCTGGCTATAATATTCCTGGGAGTTTTCTTTTTGGGATCTTTTTCAGGAGGTGATCTGTGGATTCTTTCAACCTCTATTTTGCCCTCTGGATCTAAAACATCAGGGCAGTTTTCCTTGAGAATTTCTTGAAGGGTGATTTCTAGGTTCTTTCCTTGATCATGGCTTTCAGGTAGTCCAATAATTTTTAAATTGTCTCTCCTGGATCTATTCTCCAGGTCAGTGGTTTTTCCCATGAGATATTTCACATTGCCTTCTAATCTTTCGTTTGTTTGGATCTTCTTAACAGCATCTTGATTTCTCATAAAGTCACTAGCTTCCATTTGCTCCAGTCTAACTCTGAAGGAATGAATCTCCTCAGTGAACTTTTGAGATTCTTTTTCCATCTGGCAAATTCGACTTTTTAAGGCATTCTTCTCCTCATTGCCCTTTTGGGCCTCCTTTGCCATTTGAGCTAGTCTATTTTTTAAGGTGTTGTTTTCCTCAGTCAGGCTGTTGACCCTCATTTCATACTTTTCCTGCATCCTTCTCATTTCTCTTTCCAATTTTTCCTCCACTTCTCTTATTTGATTTTTAAAGTCCTTCTTAAGGTCCTCTATGGCCTGCAACCCGCTCATGTTTTCCCCTGGGGCTTTTGGAGCAGGACTTCTGACCTCACAGTCCTTTTCCTGCTCTATGCCCCCAAAATAGGAGTCTAGTGTTGCATTTTTCTGTTTCCTTTGCCTTGGCATGTTGCCACTTAATTGCTTGACTTTTGGGCTTGTTGCCACACTATGGCTTTAAGGCCAGCTAGAGGAATTTTCATCCCGAACGTGTGGGGGGCAACTTCTGTTTCTGGCAAGCTGTAAACCCACCCACAACTTCCACCCTAGATCACAATCCATATCCAGGGAGGTTAAAGCAAGAGCGATTACCCCCAAGACTGATCGCTGGATCTCCCCACGATTTGTAGGCTGGGAGCCAGAGCTGCCTCCGAAAACTACAAAATGGCATGTCTCCTCAGTGGCTTCTAGCCCCCAGGGTAGGGAGCTAATGCATTCCCCAAATACAGGTCCCAAAGTCCATAGGACACTAACCTCTTACTTTGTCCTAGGCATGTCTATGTTGATAATTCTGGAGTCGCCACAGCTCCTGGTGTTCTGGGGTTCCTCCAGCCAGCTGCTGGCCCTGCCGCCCTGGGGCTAAAACCTCGGCTCATGCAGACCTGGGCTCGGCTTGGCTAGGCTGCTGTGCTCTGCATGCTGCCAGGTCCCAGACCTTTGCGCTGGTCCTTCCTGCAGGGCTGCTGGGCTGTCCTCAGCGGGAGGTTAGCTTCTCTGTGTTGTTCTGTGGGTGCTGGGGCTCTAGAAGTTGTTCAGAGTCCCCTTTTACATAGTTTGGGGGGAATCTGGAGGCAGAGAGGCTTGGAAGAGCTGTTTCTACTCCGCCATCTTGGCTCCACCCCCCTGTTCAAGCATTCTTAATGAAACAACCAGAATTGAATAGAAAATTTGACATTTATACAAGAGGCAAGAGAAGCATGTGAAGGTAAATAGGGAAAAGAAATCATAAGGAACTTATCAAAGTCAAACTATTTATATTTCTTTAATGAAGAATTCATAATTCTGACTTATGTAACTTTTCTCAGTATAAGAATAGCTGAAGGTGGGGCGGTGAGGTGGCACAGTGAGTAGAGAGTCAGCCCTGGAGTCAGAAGGACTTGAGTTCGGATCTGGCCTCAGACACTTAATGCACACACAAAAAAACCTAGCTGTGTGAACTTGGGCAAGTTACTTAACCCCAATTGCCCTCCAAAAAGCAAAAAAAAAAAAAAAAAAGAATAGCTGAAGGGAATATAAATGTCTGTATATGTGTGTGTATTCACACACACACACACACACACACACACACACACACACACACATATATATACAAATATATGTATGTAAATATGTATACATACATATATATGTCTATACAAGAGGGTATGTGTGAGTGTGTGTACATATCTTATTTTTAAAACAAATGCTTTATTAACTTCTGTTTTACATCATTCATTTCCTCCAGATTCTGAGTTATAATTCCCCCCCCATTTTTCCCCTACCCAACTTCCCAGAATAGCAGTCTCACAAGATATCGCTTCCTCCAATCTGCTCTCTCCCATATCTTCTCCCATACCCCCTTTGACTTTTCCATTAGAGGAAGGTAAATCTCTCTGTCCCAATGCCTGCACATCTTATCTCCCAATTACAAGCAAAAGAGTATTAATAATAGTATATATATGTATATATATATATATACATATATATATATATGTATGTATGTATGTATGTATATATTTGAAACATTTAATTTTAAGTCCTCGAATTTCAGATCCATTCCCTTACTCCCTTGTCACCCATTCCCTCTGGGAAGATAAGTAATTCAGTATATGTTGTACATGTCTAGTTATGCAAAACATTATCATAGTAGATATATTGTACAAGGTTGCTTCTAATTCCCTCCCACTCATCCCACCCCCCACCTGGTCCATCAGTGGTTTTTCCCATGAGATATTTCACATTGCCTTCTATTCTTTCATTTGTTTGGATCTACTTAACAGCATCTTGATTTCTCATAAAGTCTTTAGCTTCCATTTGCTCCAGTCTAACTCTGAAGGAATGAATCTCCTCAGTGAGCTTTTTAGATCTGGCAAATCTTTTTCCATCTGGCAAATTTGGCTTTTTAAGGCATTCTTCTCCTCATTGCCCTTTTGGGCCTCCTTTGCCATTTGAGTTAGTCTGTTTTTTAAGGTGTTGTTTTTCTCAGTCAGGCTGTTGACCCTCATTTCATACTTTTCCTGCATCCTTCTCATTTCCCCTTCCAATTTTTCCTCCACTTCTCTTATTTGATCATAAAGTCCTTCTTAAGGTCCTCTATGGACTGCAACCCACTCATGTTTTCCCCTGGGGCTTTTGGAGCAGGACTTCTGACCTCACAGTCCTCTTCCCCTATGCTTCGACACTCATTGCCCCCAAAGTAGGAGTCTAGGGTTTCATTTTTCTGTTTAATTTGTTTCCTTTGTCTTGGCATGTTGCCACTTAATTATTTGACTTTTAGGCTTGTTGCCAAACTTTGGCTCTGCCTCCAGACAGGGGAACTTTCCTCCTGAACTGTGTGGGACAACTTCTGTTTCTGGCATGCTAGAAAGCCACCCAAGACCTCCATCCCAGATCACAATCCAGATCCAAGGAGGTTAAAGCAAGAGCGATTACCCCTCCAAGACTGATCGCTGGATCTCCCTACAGTCTGCAGGCCAGGAGCTGGAGCTGCCTCTGAAAACTACAAAATGGCCTGTCTCCTCAGTGGCTTCTAGCCCCCAGGGGAGGAACCTGAAGCGATGCCCAAATACTGTTCCCAAAGTCCATAGGGCACTAACCTCTCACTTTGTCCTAGGCATGTCTATGTTGATAATTCTGGAGTTGCCACAGCTGCTGGTGTTCTGGGGTCCCTCCAGCTGGCTGCTGGCCCAACTGCCCTGGGGCTAAAACTGAGACTCAGGTGGACCTGTACTCGGATCCCCACTCACAGCTCGCTGTGCTGCAGTGTCCCTGAGTGCTGCGCTTTTCCTTCCTACAGGGCTGCTGGGCTGTCCTCAGTGGGAGGTTATCTTCTCTGTGTTGTTCTGTGGGTGCTGGGGCTTCAGAAGTTGTTCAGAGTCCCCTTTTACATAGTTTGCAGGTGATCTGGGCAGAGAGTGGCTTAGATGTGCTGTTTCTACTCCACCATCTTGGCTCCCCCTCCCACTCCATATTCGTGTGTATACATATACAGAGGGCACAGGACCAATTGAACAGGAAGGTATGATACTTACAAGGTGAAATTGAGAGTTGAGAAAGGAATATAATGAGAGGAAATGGTATAAGACAGAATGGGGTAAATTATCTCATATAGAAGAGGTAAGGCAAAACTGTCTCAATGGAGGGGAAGAACAAGAAGGCAAAAGGGAATGGGTCAACTCTGCTCTCATTGAATTTGGCTTATGGAAGGAATGACATACACACTAAATATTGTATCTCACCCTACAGGAGAGTAGGGGGAGAAAGGATGAGAGGGGGGCTGATGGAAGGGAGGGCAAGTTGCAGGGGAGGGAAGTTAGAAGAACACACTTTTGAAAAGGGACAGGGTAAAAGTAGAGAATAGAACGTGTTGGGGGCAGAATAGGATGGGGGGAAATATAGTCAGTTTCTCATAATATATCCACTATGGAAATGTTTTGCATAGCTACATATGTACAACCTATATTGTATTCCCTATCTCCCCAGTAAGTGTGGGTAATGAAGGAGGAAGGAAAAAAATCTGGAATTCAAATTTCTAATATCAAATGTTTAATATATGTGTGTGTGTGTGTGTATTTACATGCAACTGGGAAGCAAGATTCACAGACACTAGATTATAGAGATCCATCTGGCCCTACTGGAAATTCAGAGGGGGGATGGGGAAAGATATAAAAGAGATCAGATTGGGGGAGGGGGTGTACAGTGTGTTTGCTCTTTTGGGTTGGTGGGTACAGAAAAGATAGGGAGAAATTTTGTAATTCAAAATCTTGTGAAAAGATGAGAATAATGCAAACTAAAAAAATAACATTAAGTTATTTTATAATTTTTTTTTTTAAATTAAGAGTCTTTGGAAACAGAAGCCCTGTCTCTTTGTCTGCATTAATTTCTCAGACAGAAGTCCTGTCTGTTGGTTTTTATGAGTGAATTGAGCTGAAAAGTGGTGATTTGTCCATGGAAAGGAGGTTTACCTTTAGTACCTTTTAAAAGCTATTAAAGTGAATTGAGATGATGGTGCTGGTAGTATATATATATAGATATTGCTTTATTAAGGTTTGTTTTCCTACAAACATAAAAAATGGGAAGCAACCCCTTGAGCCTGCTGTTGGGCAGGAACTTAGAGTGGAGTAGTTCCCATGAGATGAGATATGGAGCGGGAGTGGAATGCTGCCTATGTGTGAATCCTGCCAAAAATCAAGGAGTAGTCAGCACATAGAGGAAGAGTCATGGACTTTTGATGTCAGCCTTGAGTCAAGATGAGAGAGAACTTTACTAGTACAGTGTGGACTGATTGAGGCAATTGTGACTTACTGTGAACTAGGGGTACATGGTGTTTGATTTTCTGCTACCCTTTCAGGATGTGTTGTGCTAGGGGAGACACTAGCCTGAGAGGCCCTGATTTTGGAGATGCAATGACATATACTGTAGAATGTGCTGTTCTAGGGAAAATCTCAGCTTGCTACCTCCAATGGTATAAATTAGTATCTGGGGGGATTTTACTGAATGCAATGATATATCTATGCACCATATTATATACTGAGTGTTATTTTATTTATGTGTATATATACAACACATATGACATACATATACATATGCATATACATACACAAATATATATGATATGTTTTGCTTTAAAATGTTGTTATAAATGCTATCCTTTATTGAACAATGTTTAGTTTATTGTTGAATAGAGAGTTAATTATACTATGCAATTAGATCCTTAAAATTATCCACAGCAGCCATTGTCAAGTGTGCTGCCAAGATTGGCGGTACAGGGGAAAACTCAAGCAAGTCTCTGCTTTTACTCCATCATCTTAGCTCTGCCTGTTCATATACCATTCTATCTATGGCCATATCATATCACTATTTCTTCCTAATTCCTTTTAGATTTATCTTTCCCAACATATGCACTATTTTATTTCTGCCAAAGTCTGGGTGATCTATTTCAGTTAGAGAAAATGGAAAGATTTACTGACCACTGCAAGTAAATGGAATTTAGAATAAATTTGGCCTAGCCTACTCTATAGTTATCATTATTCAAAGTCCCAACATTTCCATCATAAATAGCTAGAAGGCTTCCAACGTTTCCATGATTTTTTTTCTAATAAAATGCGAGTGAGAAAGCATTTGGTTTTTCTTTCTTTACCCCCCCCCCCCATTTTTGGTAGCCCACTCTTTTCATTCCATTTACAAGACTCCACATATGGACCACTCTTCCACCAATTCATATTGACAACTCATTTATAGTTGAATTTTAAAGAGTCCTTGGACACAAAGAAGTTAAATAAGTAATCCATGGCCATAAATCTATATGTCAGAGGAAAGATTCATGACTTTCTAACTTCATAGTTTTAGTTATTATACCATTTTACATATTGGATATTTAATAGTGAAGTAAGGAATGGAGAGACTGAAGAAAAGAGAAAGAAAGGAGGACATAGGGAGCAAAGTATAGAAGGAAAGGGAGAAAGACAGATTGGGGATGGAGGAAAGGGATGATGAGGGTGGAAGGAGATAAAATAAAGGAAGATAAAAAGATGATTGTTGATGGAGATGAAATAAGTGATCCAGGAATATAACCTTGATTGCTAATAAACAAGAAAAGTAACTAGGATTATAATGGTAACATTATTTGCTAATAAAAATAATGGCAATGGATTTACAAATGTAAACCCACATTTTCTAGTTGTGACACCCAACTATATCTCCAAAGTATTATCATAAAATTCCCTCCAGTTCAGTACTGCTTTCAATATTGGTTTACAAACAGCTCTTTTTTTTTTACTTCTTTTGTTCTCAGCTCTCAACAGTTACTGGAAGCAACTATTACACTTTTTTCATTAGACATATGAAAACAGAAGTTATTGAGTGTTGAGAGCTGATCTATATAATGGAATCAGAATTTTAAACTTTGTAGAGAAAAAAAATAATTCAACTGATAAACAAGATTGTTTTATATTATATGTCACGCTGTACTTAACTAATCTTATTATAAAAGCATAATAAACTACAGGAGAAGAAAATTATGTTATTTTGCCTGAAGTATGCATAACAATTATTGCATCATCACACTACATAAGATATTTAATTGATGCTTCAAATTGAAAATCCACTTGTCAGACTAATGTGAAGGTAAAATTTTGGTATCTGCAGCTTCCTGAATAATCAGTTTTCATATAAAATACACTCTGGTATCCAATTTAATTTCTAATAGAGACTTCATCCTCAGTTATATATACACACACACTCAGAAAAAAGTCCAAAGCAATAAATGTTTAAAATGAAGGCTAGTAAACAAAATTACTTATCCAGAATTCATACAAAAACATTTCCTTTGCAATACTATTAAAAATAAAGGTCACTTTTTTTCCAAATGGAAATAGCAGCTCATCATTCAAGCGTAACATATTTCAGTATTTATTGACTTTTACCAGGCTATTTTTAAGTTATGTATTGATATACCACTCCATTTTATTGTTTAACCCAATTAGAATGAAAGTTCAATTTAAGAAAACTGAGATAACATTTTAGAAATAACAACATTCTGGCCATAAGGAAATAACAATATAAGTTCAATGCTGTTTCTGGGTCTTCCAAGAAATAACATTAATATATTAAAACAAGTTAGTGTTTTCAATCTCTAGTAGGTATTTTGAATTGTTTTTTTATGAGAAATATGCTAATTATGTCTGGAACAATATCCATTTAGTCAAAAAATTTTTGAGATGTGTAAGAGGAGTTTAGGTACTATTGAGTAAAATTAAATTCAGATTTAATTATCAAGATTGAATTAAACATTTTCCGACTTTTGTCAGAAATGAAATTAATCAAGTCCAGTATACATAGCAAATTTAAGAAAGGAAAGAAGTAATGTATTGATGGTCCTCAAGATAAAAGACAACTTTAATTGCTAAATAGTCATCAGCTTACTTTCATTTACTGCCTTCTTTAGTTGACACTATCACAAGGAAGAGAGTTGTAAAAAGATTTGATAAATTTATTTCCTTCTTTTTTTCACTGATATTGCCTTCCCATAATCTCATCTCCAAGTAAGCTATGCTTATTCATCCACATCCCTCTATATCTCCAACAGGCACTCCCCCCAAAAAACAAAGCATCACCACTAGCCACCATGGAGGAGAGTTGAGGTTGTTCCTTTCTCTTCCCTAGACCACACAAAGAATGGAATAGCACCACCAGCCACTACAGCATGCAGGCAATGACTCCCCACTTCCCCAACCCAGTCCACCCAGTTCCCATCAAGTACTAGCTATGACTCTTCCTGAAAGAGTAGAATGGATGGAGGTACTTGGGTGTTAAGAGGTTAAATGATTCATCTGGTGTCATGCAAGGAGCTTGGAGCAGAAGCGGAATTTGAACCCAGGTTTTCCTAATTCCAAGAGCTGCTCTTTACTTTCTACTACACACTACATCTCAGGTCTTTCCCTTTCCTTTTACTTCTTCACTTCTCAAAAAAGTCATCTACTTCCTCACTTTCCTCATCATCTACTCACTCTTTGATTCCTATGATTACATGTAGCACTCTACCAAAATCACTTTCAAAGATCACCAATGACCTGCCAATGTACAAACCTAATGACAGAAATTTTTACAGCAAGTTTCTCTGATAAAGGCTTTATTTCTCAAATATATAAATAATTGAATCAAATTTATGAGAATACCTGTCAATCCTCAATCAACAAGTGGTCAAAAGTTATGAATAAGCAGTTAGCAGAAGAAATTAAGATTAACTACAATCATATAAAAATGCTCTAATCACTATTGATTCAAAGAAATGTGAATTAAAAGAACTTTGAGCTACAACCTCACAGATCTTAGATTGGATAATATTACAAAAAAGGGAAATACTAAATGTTAGAATGGATGTGGAAAAATAGGACACTAATGTACTGCTGGTGGTATTGTGAACTAATTCAGTCTCTCAAGAATAATTTGGTACTTTTTCCAAAGGGCTAAAAACCTATGCTTACACTTTAACGCAGTGATATCACAACTAGGTCTGTATCTCAAAAAGATCAAAGGAAAAAGAAAAGATCTTATATGCACAAAATACTTATAAAAGCTTTCTGTAGTATTAAATATTTAGATTTTTTAAATTTTTTAGGGGGAAATGCAGGCAATTGGGGTTAAGTGACTTGCCCAAGGTCACTAGTAAGTGTTAAGTGTCTGAGGCCTATCTCTAAGGCTGGTGCTCTATTCACTGTGTCACCTAGCCACCCCTAAAGAATTATATATTGAGGGTTTGCCCATCAGTCAAGTACAAGCCCCAAAATTTGTGCCATATGATTGTAATGGAGTACAACTGTGCTAGAAGAAATGACAAGCAGGATGCGTTCAGAAAAACCTGGGAAAGAATATATGAACTTATGCAAAGTTAAATTAACAGAACCAGGAGAACACTGTACATAGTAATAGCAACATTGTACAGTGATAAATTATGAATGACTTTTCTCTTCTCAGCAATACAATGATCAAAGATAATTTCCAAGGACTCATGTTGATAAATTCTATACACCTCCAGAGAAAGAACTGGTGGAGTCTGAATGCAGGTTGAAGAATATTTTCATTAGTATTCTTGGGATAGTTTTGTCTTCATTTTGTTTTGTATTACAGTTTATATGGAAATACTTTGCATTACTGCATATTTATAATATACAAAAATTATTTCTTTCTCAAAGAGGGAAGAGGAAAGGAGGGATGTTTGGAAATCAAACTATCTTTGAATGAATGTTAATTTTTTTTAAATTTATATATAATTAAGAAATATAAAATTAAAATTAGATATAAAGAAGTGAGGTAGAGTGATGTGGTGAAAAGAGACCTGAATTCAAGTTCCACTTTTCACAAATACCTGTTGTGTGACCCGAAGAAAGTTACTTAATCTCTATGTGCCTTAGACAACTCTAATATACTAAATTGAAGAGAAGGTGCTGACTCGCCTTGCTGAGAAAAAATTAAAAACATTTCTGCATCCTTTAATAATCTATACTGATAAAATCCTGGGACAATTCCCATTTGATACCTTATACTTTAAATGAGCTATGATGGCACTGTTGTGTGAACCCTCTATAATGATCATAGCATCATTCATTCAGGTTTAGCCTTTGAGATGCCTGGGTCAACTTGAAATGAAGATGAATAATTAGAAGACTTCAGTGGATAATATCTAGGCCTAAGTGAAGATAACTACATCTTTAAAAGGTTAATTATCATTACAAAGTGAAAATTTCTCTTAAATTCAGACATTGCTACCAGATGCAGCAGTCTTGAATGCTGTTAATACCTGTTCTATAATGTTTACTCAGAATGAGATAAAACAGAACTAGCACAAAGAATCATAAGGAAGAAATTACTTCCCTTTCCTAAAGAGGAGATGTAGAAGAAAGCTGTTTACCTGGGCTGGTTTGACAACTACTCCAGATCATGTTTTAATGCTAACATTGAGCTGAACTTCAGGCACTGAGCAAAATGCTCACTATCAGAGTAAGAGAGAAAATAAATGGGAAATTAAATATTATTTGAGGAAGTGTTGCCAAGTAAAATAGACCAAATGTTGCTATCATAATGTTGATTATTTTTACCCTAAAGGCATCCCTAATGTATTAAATTTAGAAGGGAAAAATTATTCTGTTATATAACCAATATATCTTTTAAATATATACTTCAACTTGGGGACACTCCATTCAGTTTGTCAAACAACACCTCATGGCAAAGCAGAGAGATTGCTAAACATGGAGTCAGCAAGATCTGAGTTCAAATCCTTCTTATACTTCCTTGTTTTGTGACCATAGGTGAATTAATTAACCTCTCTGAATTTTCACTTAACCACATATAGAGTAGGCACATTAATATCAGCAGTATCACTTCATGGGGTTGTTGTGAGGCTTAAATAAAAGAATATATGCAAATATTCTGGGAACTTTAAAGTAGTTTATATGTATGAGTATTCTATAATACTATCATGTGTGCTCATGAGAAGGAAAGTCTAAGACCCTCCCTTCTCAGGTACTTGCTGAGTAATCAAAGTCCTAGGCTAATTCTCATTTTGAGACTAAGTAATGGCACTGACTTGTTCTACTGCCTCAAATTAAACAAACAAATAAAAAATATTTATCTCCCAAAATAAACAAGACAACTCCCTGAGAAGCAAACTCCAGCAATTGATATTCACACACAAGAATGAGCAGAGGTGGAAATACAGGAACACTTTTAAGTTCAGTAACCCCTTGTTCTGTGACATTGCCATAATCTTCTGAGTAAATTACCCCCTCCCAATTTAATTGTAAACTTTTTCTGACTTCATTGGAATCAAAATGGCCAGTCTCACAGAATCTCAGAAGGGATCCTAGAAGTAATGTAGTTCATTCCATACCTTGCTGAGATTAGTCATTCAATCAAACTAGTCAATCAGTCAATATTCATTAAGCATCTACTTTGTGCCAGGCATTAAACTTAGTACTAGGTATAAAGAAAACTAAAAAGGAATATTCAAGGGGCTTACAATTTAATTGGGGAATGAAACATACAAAAGAAAGCTGAGAGGGGGAGGGGGATAAAGGAGATGAGTGGGACCATAGAGATGTTAAAAGGAGAATGAATTTGGTAGGGAATGAAGAGATAGCTGGCCTGAGCACCTTTCTTAAATGTAGGCTATGGGAGGAGCTCTTTGCTCTGGGGTCCATTGAGAGGGGCAGAGAAGATGAGGAAGATTATTACATGTATGGGGGCAATCAGAGAAGATGTCTGGCTAGAAGGGATGGAGTATCTTCTTCATGAAATAGCAAAGAAGTCAGTATCATTGTATTAATTTAAACATGGCATGGGGTAAGGTGCAAGCATAGAAAGGTAACCAATTTTACTTATGGACAGGTTAAGTTTAAGGCCAAATACCCTAACAAACTTCGTCTTCCTCTTGGTAACTCACAATTATTATTTCTAGTTCTTCCTTCTAAAGCCAAGTAAAATAACTCAAATGAATTATGAAAATAGTGACATAAGTTTTTCTCCAGAAATCCACATTTATCTCAAACTTTCTTCCAAATAGATATATCATAAAACAAAATCTAAATTATGCACCAATAACACTCAAATTTAAGTTCCTTAGGAATAGGTATGGTTTCATTCACTATATTTGAATCTCCAGTGCAAAGCACAATGCCTGATACATAATAGACACCTAGTAAATGCTTTCTAAATAACTGTTGATTAATTCCTATTATTTACAGTCCTTCAAATACTATCTAAGATACCCTTCATGTGCTTTCTACTCCAGACTACCATTTCCATTTACTCATATTCTTTTACCATGAATTCCTCCACTTCCAATTACTTCCTGATTTCCTTCCTCTGTACATGTTCCAGTTTGTAAATATTCTTCTAAAAATGTGATGTAATTGAACTTGGAATTCCAGGTGTAGTTTGATCAGAAAACAGGGTAGTGGCATAGGCAACTTCATCCTTCTGGACACTGCATCCTTGCATTCAGCATCAACTTCTCTATTAATATATTGAAGTTTACAAAAATCCCCAGAAGGGGTGGCTAGGTGGAGCAGTGAATAGAGTACTGGTCCTGGAGTCAGGAGGACCTGAGTTCAAATCCAGCCTCAGACACTTAACCCAAAATCTAGCCGTGTGACCTTGGGCAAGTCCCCTAACCCCAATTGTTCTCCAAAAAGCAAAAACAAAAAACAAAATCCCTAGAATTGGAGAGCAAGGAATAGCTTACCCATCAGATTTGTGGAGAATGGAAGAATTTATGACCAAACAATAGATAGAAAGAATTATGAAATGCAAAATGGATAATTCTGATTATATTAAATTGAAAGGTTTTTGCACAAAGCCAATGCAGCCAAGATTAAGAAGGAAGCAGAAAATTAAGAAAGAATTTTTACAACTAGTGTCCCTAACAAAGGCCTTTTTGCTAAAATATATAGAGAATTGAGTTAAATGTATAAGATACAAGTCATTCCCCAATTGAAAAGTTGTCAAAGTATATGAACAGGCAGTTTTCAGAGGAAGAAATTGAAGGTATCTATAATCAAATGAAAAAATGCTCTAAATCACTAATGATTAGACAAATGCCAATAAAAAATACTCTGAGATACCACATCTCACCTGTCAGATTGACTAACATGATAATACAAGAAAATGATTAATCCTGGAAAAATATATGGGAAAATAGAATACTAATGCATTGCTGGTGGAGCTATAAACTATTCCAAACCTTCTGCAGAGCAATTTGGAACTATGTCCAAATGACAATAAAAATGTGCATGCCCTTTGACTGAGCAATACCACATCTAGGTCTGTATTCCAAAGAGATCATAAAAATGGGAAAAGGATCCACATATACAAATATGTTTATAGCAGCTCTTTTGTAGTGGTCAAGAATTAGAAATTGAGCAGATGCCCATCAATTGAGGAATGGCTGAACAAGTTGTGGTAAATGAATATAATGGAATATAATTGTGCTATAAGAAATGATGAGCAGGTAGACTTCAGAAAAAACCTAAAAATATTTACTTGAACTGATGCTGAGTGAAATGAGCAGAAACAGGAGAATATTCAACACAGTAGCAGCCATATTGTACAAGGACTAACTTCAACAGCCTTTGCTTTTCTCAGCAATGCAAGGATCTAAGACCACTCCAAAAAACTCATGATGGAAAGTGTTATCTATATCCAGGGAATGAACTATGAAGTCTGAATGCAGATTGAAACATAGCATTTGCTCTCTCTTTTTTGTTGCTTACTTTTGTTTGTTTGTTTTTTTTCTTTCTTGTGTTTTCTTCCATTCTTTCTAATTCTTCTTTACAACCTCACTGATGTGAAAATATGTTTGATGGGAATGAATATGTACAGCCTATATCAGAATCCATGCCATCTTGGGGAGGGGTCAGGGGAGGGAGGAATGCAGAGAACATTTAAAACTCAAAAACTTATGGAAATGACTGTTGAAAACTAAAATTAAATATTTTTTTGAAATCCCCAGAAATTTTTTTATGTGAACAGTGATCTACACAAACTTGTTGAGAGCAGCACTGTTAAAAGATATTGTGTTGGGGGCGGCTAGGTGGCGCAGTGAGTAGAGAGTCGGCCCTGGAGTCAGAAGGACCTGAGTTCAGATCCAGCCTTAGACACTTAACGCACACACAAATAAAAACCTAGCTCTGTGACCTTGGGCAAGTTACTTAACACCAATTGCCCTCCAAAAAAAAAGCAAAAAAAAAGATATTGTGTATTTGTGCAGAGATGCAGCAATGCATCTGACCTCTTGTATCATTCCCCTCCAAACAGCTTTAAACTAATGCTTCTAATAAAATCTAGAGCAGCAGAGAAAAGTTGAGACATTTTTCTGTATCAAATCAACTTTGGAGTTTGGCAAGAGATTTCTGTGAGAGGAAAGTAGAAGCTAGCCTGGAGTACATGTTGCAGCAGCACCAGTGGTGGGATTTGGAGGCAAGAGTAACTCATAAGCTTTCAGCCCAGAGATTGTAGAGGGGTCAGATGATTGCTCAGAAAGAGCTTACATAGGACACTACAGTCTGGCAACTCTACTGCCCATGCACAGTTCTGGGTTGCAGTTCCAGAGGAGAAGGGAGCACTTGCAATTGGTCACAAGGATGCAGAGACCCTGTTCAGTTCCAGGGCAAAGAGGAATGCTAGGGCTTGAGGCTGCAGTAGACCCCCAGAGCTAGCTCTGAAAATACCAGCATGAAAAATCCTGAAGATACAGTACCTCTTCTATCTTAGTAAAGAGAAAACAAATTCAGGATGCAGTTTAAAATCAAGAAACAGTTTGGGAAAATGAGCTGTTTCTCTTGTTTGTCCTTCCTTCTGAAAGAGAATCAATGACATAATGAAGGTGCAGTCTGGATTTGCACATGAATTGGACTTGAATGAGACAGAGCAGCCTCACTCACTCCTCCAGGCATTGAGGTCCAGTGGCTAGACAAAGGTCAAAATGACTGTATGGATTAAAAAGCAAACAACAAAAAACTTGACCATTAAAAGCTACTACAGTGATGGGGAAGACCAAAACACAAACTCAGGAGACAACAATGAACAAATAACTATAAATAGTGAATCAAAGGAAAAAATGCTAATTGGATGCAAATTCAACAAAAATTACTGAAAGAGCTTAAGAAAGAGATAAGAGTAGTAAAGGAAAAGAAATTAATATGGCATAAAATATGAACAGAAAATTAAAAGTTTGGTAAAGGGGAGACAAAAATAATAGACTTAGAGGTCAAGGGTGTAAATCAATTATAATCAATGAGAACAGGGAATGTAGAAAGGAGAAGGGGAAAGGAAAAGGGAGGATATGAAGATTATTTCACAAGAAAGAGTTATACAAGGAAGAGCTTATGTAGTGCAGGGAAAAATAAAAGTAGTGGTAGAGCTCCCTTGAAGCTCTTTCTCATTAGAATTGGTTCAAAGAGGAAAGAATATTTGTACACCATCAGTTTTGTATAGAAATCTATATTATGCAATAGGAAAGTAGAAGGGAAAAAGGGATAACAGAAAAAAGGTAATAAGGGGCATATTGAGAAAGGGAGAATTATAAAGGTAAGGGCAGATTAAGGCAGGTGATAGGTACAAAACAGACTTTTGAGGAGGTACGGGACTAAAAAGAGAAAGATACGGATAAACAGAAGAAAATATTATAAAGAAAAGCAACAGTAATCATAACTGTAAATATGAAGGGAATGAACTCACCCACAAAATGGAAGCAGATAGCAGAATGGATTCAAAATATGAATTCAACAATATGTTGTTTTACAAAAGATACTTGAAACAGAAAGACACACGTATTAAAATCATGGGTTCAGGGGACAATATATTATGCTTTAGCTGAAATAAAAGGCAGAGGTAGCAACCATGATCTCAGACAGAGCAAAAGCAAAAATGGACCTACTTAAAAGAGGTAAACAGGGGAACTAAATTTCACTAAAAGTTACCATAGACAATGAAGTAATATCAACCATTTTATAGCAAGTTTCTTTGACAACAGCCTAATTTCTTAAACATATAGAAAACAAGTCAAATTTATAAAAAAAAAATAAGAGCCATTCTCCAACTGATAGTCAAAGAATAGGAATAGGCATTTTTTTTGAAGAAATCAAAGCTACCTAATCCATATGAGAACTCATATGGTCTAAATCACTATTGATTAAGATTTAATTAGAAATTAATTCTATCATTCCCCCCTTGTACTTTTCCCTCCTGCTTTCTGGTAGGGTAATATAGCCAATTTAATTTGTATGTTATTCCCCCCTTAAGGCAAATCCAGTGAGAATAAAGTTGACTCATTCCCTTTCACCTCCCTCTTCTTCTCCTCCTTCTCTTGCCTCTTTTGTGTGAGATAATTTACCTTATTCTATCTCTCCCTTTCTCCTTCTCACAATATATTCCTCTCTCAACTCTAAATTTTACTTTTAGATATCATCCCTTCATATTCACCTCACCCTGTGCCCTCTTTCTATATATACATATGCACACACTTATATACATACATACACACATACACATATTTATATAAACATACATAAATACATACATATATATTCCCTTCAACTAACCTAATGCTGAAAAAAAGACTCCAATGAGTTACAAATATTGTCTTTCTATGTAGGAATGTAAACAGATGAACTTTAATAAGTTATTTATGATTTCTTTTTCCTGTTTACCTTTTCATGATTCTCTTGTTTCTTGTATTTGAAAGTCAAATTTTGGGTTCAACTCTGGTTATTTCATCAAGAATGCTTGAACGTCCTCTATTTCACTGAATGACCATAATTTCCCCAGATGTATTATATTCAGTTTTGCTGAGTAGGTGATTCTTGGTTTTAATCCTAGCTCCTTTGACCTCTAGAATATAGTATTTTAAGCCCTTTGATTCCTTAATGTAGAAGCTGCTAGATCTTGTATTATCCTGATTGTGATACTCGATTTGTTTCTTCCTGATTACTTGTAATATTTTCTCCTTGACTTGGGAACTCTGGAATTTGCTTGTAGTGTTCCTAGAAATTTTCTTTTTGTGATTTTTTTCCCAATAGGTGATAAGTGGATTCTTTCCATTTCCATGTTACCCTCTGGTTCTAGAATAACAGGGTAATTTTCCTTGACAATTTCTTGATAGATGACATATAGGCCCTTTTTTCTTTTTATCATGGCTTTCAGGTAGTACAATAATTTTAAATTATCTCTCCTGGATCTATTTTCCAGCTCAATTGTTTCTCCAATGAGATATTTTACATTGTCTTTTATTTTTTTTATTTTTTTGGATCTGTTTTATAATGTGTTAATTTCTCATAAAGTCATTAGCTTCCATTTGCTTGGTCCCCTCACCATGTGTGGTCCTAGAGCTCCAGAAGCAGCCAACCTGCCATAGCCACAGCAATCTTTGCCACCCTTGTGGAAGGGGCCAGACAGTGCTCATCTCTCACTCAGGTACAACTGAGTTTCCCCACTAACCTTTTACGTTCTCTTTGGTGTTTGTGGGTTGAGAAGTCTATAAACTGCCACAGCTGCCAGTGATTCAGTATACTGCTCTGGCTGGTCTGTGGCACTGGTCTATGATAGCACAGCCCAAGTGAAACTGTGCTCTGCTCCCAGTCCAGTATGACCCTTCCTTTCGGCTTGCCAGACTGACTTGAGCTGAAGATGAATTTCACTCTGTTGTTTTGCAGGTTATGTAGCTCTAAATTTTGTTTAGAGTCATTTTTAGGTATTATAGATGACTGAGGCATGAGTTCAAGCAAGTTCCTGCTTTTACTCTGTCATCTTGGCTCTGCCCCAACCTGGAGTACATTTAAATAAGCAAAGTATCATTTATAATGAACCAGCAATGGGGACTCATAAAAAATACTCCTTATGTTTATACATATACCTATGAAAAGATATTGTGCATAGTCAACCAAAATAAATTCTTACTTAGGAAACACCTAAAATTTATCTTTATTTCTGTACCTTGAGTCCACAACCTCTTTGTCAGGAGATGGGTGGCATGCCTTATTTTCTATACTTTATGATAGGTCAGTTGTCTTTAGTATACAATTATTATTTAAGATGTATATTACTCTTGCTTTGTAGTAGTAGTTGTAGTCATAGTCATAGTCATAGTCATGGTTGTGGTAATAGTAGTAGTAGTAGTGGTGGTGGTGGTGGTGGTGGCAATGGTAGTAGTAGTAGGAGTAGGAGTAGGAGGAGTAGGAATAGTAGGAGAAATAGGAGTAATAATAGGAGTAGTAATACATTATACTCCAAAATTGATATTTAATTTTTGAACCTTTCATAAATGAACAGCCATCCAAAGGTCAGTGAAAAGGGAAAAAGGAAAAAACTTTTGGGTGCAAGAACAATTTGTCATTTATGTATTTGTATCACTAGCATGTAGTATGTTATTGATTCCATATTTGATTCCATAATTGATACCTACAAAAATGCTTGTTAATGTGAAAGAAAATAAGATCCTCTTATAGTATTTTATGCAGTACTTCTTTCAGTAACTGGTATAGGAAAGTGATTGGCAACAGCTCTCTCTGGTAAGCAGCTGAGTTATTGTTTTATCTCAATACTGGTCTTCTTACTCCACAGATTCTAACACTATTCCACAATAGAGGCAAAGCAACATCTGCCTTATTTCTGTGCTTCTAACAAGAGAAACTCTACCTCATTTTCTTAGCATAGGATCATGGTTGCCACAAATGACTGATCTCTTGCTCAGCAAATATTTCTACTGTGTCACAACCTATCCCTCTTGTCCCATGTTGTGCTCATGACAGGTTATGTTTTCTCCTGTGATACTGGACACAGAGTTATTGTTGCTTCTTATAGCAATATCTATACTTATCTAGGCATCCTTTCCCCTGTCATATCAAATATAAGAACCAGCAGACCCTAATCTATGTGGCTACTCTGGCCAGGACTTTAACATACATTATATTAAAATTCTATAAAAATACCTTGTTATCAATTGAAAGAAAGGCACTAGACTTATGGTCTTCACTCATAACACAAAAATTTCAGTGGGAATATAAAAAAGTTGAGACAAAATAACATTTCTTGAAGATTTATTTACAGCAAATGGCAGAGTCATGGTAACTTGCTCTGAAGACAATTATAGAGAGCTGAGTCATAGCTACTTACCTCTCTATTATCATGCCCTAATATTCTTCACAACAACAAGTAATAAGGTTAAGAAAAGAGCTAAGTAAATTATAAAATCATCATATTCAGAAGTACGATTTGCTATACATAAGCCAAACTATTAGTGGTTCATATAGAAATAGCCTATATTTAACAGTTTCCTTCACCTACATTTCCCTAATTTGGTCCTCAAATGAAAAATGGGCAAAATGGAAATTAACTCTGTGATGAGCGGTAAAAAGGTGAAAATGGAGGACTCTAGAAAAAGGTGCTGCTTCCCATAAGAGGCAAAATTGCTAGTCTGCATTTGCACTAAGATAAATTCAAACATTGTGGCTAAATATTTCCCTAAAATTTAGGCAGTTCCAAAAGAAACCAGCTTACATATCTCCTTTCTTTTTCACAGAATCACAGAATTCCATTCACTGAAGAGTCCTAGGTGACTGTCTAGTACAAACTTGTTCCAGAAAAAAATTTGGAAAAAAAAACAACAATCTCTTCCACAGTGTTCCTGGCATTTTTTGTTAATCTAACCCCTGTTTGAAGTCTTATAACTGAGTGAAGAATGGGGGAGCACTACCTCTGAGACAGCCTATTATACTCACATAATTCTAGTTGTTAGAAAGGTTTTCTTGACATCAAATCTAAATTTATCTTTTGGCAACTTCAACCTATTATTCCTAGTTCTACCTTTGAAGTCCAATTTGAACATTATAATCCCTCTCACACTATTCTTCAAAGATTTGAAGATAGCTATCCCATCTTCCCGTTCTTCACACCCACCCCTACACCCCTTCTCTTTTCCATAGGAAACATGCCCAGTTTCTTCAACCATTCTCAAATAAGGCTTGAAATCCAGACCCTTCATTCTTATCTGACAACTTTGGAAACTTTCCAGCTTATTCATGTATTTCCTAAAAGGTAGTGTCCCAAACTGAAGACAAGATTTTTTTCAGGCAGACTGCTATCAGATCTTGTATTTTTTTTAAATCAAGCATTTGAATAAAAGGATAAGGAGCTACACTGGAGAACATCACCCTCCACCATGTTTCACCTTCAGTTTTCTGTGGTCATGATTGATCATGTCATTGATCAGAGTATTAAAGCCTTTAAAGTTGTTGTCCTTTACAATATTGTTGTCATGGTATAAAGATTTCTACTTTTTTCCTGCTCATTTCACTTTGAATCAGTTCATATAGTTCATCCCAGATGTCTCAGAATCTTTCCCAATAATAATCTGTTAGAATAATATATAATAGTTTATTTCACTATACATAAAGTTATAGCCCTCCCTTAATGTGTTGTTCTTTACTATAACAAAAGTGCTGTGAATATGTGTGTGTGGCCTTCCTCTTTCTGTCATATCTTTAACATATAAGCCTGGCATTAGTATTATGAACAGTTCAGTGGCTTGGGTTCAGGGGCTGTGGGGTGAGAGAGTTGCAAACTATATTTCCAGTAGGATGGGATCAATTTACCATTCTACTTACTGTGCTTGTGTGTGTAGTACAGGCCCTCCAAGTCCTTTTCCTCATTTGTAGTCTTTGTGAATGAGGTGAAATCTCAGAATTATTCATTTGAATTTTTTTATTAGTTATTTGTAATAATTGTTAGATGTTGATAACTTGCATTTCTTCCCTTGAGAACTACCTAGTCATATACTTTGACAATTTATCTCTTGGTAAATAGATCTTTACATATAGACAGACAAAGACCTAGATATAAATAGGCAGACAGATTTTCTCTTTTTAAAATTTAATTAACTTGTTTATTTACTTTTAGCTTACAACATTCAGTTCAAAATCCCTTGAGTTTCAAATTTTCTCCGCCACCCTCTTGCTCCACCCTCATCCCCTGCCACCATGGCAGCATGTAGTCAAATATAGGATCTACAAATACTTTCACATTAAATATTAGTCGGGTTGTGAAAAAGGATCATAACCAATGGAATGTGCAATGGGAAAGGGGAAACAAAACAAACACAAGAAAAATAAAGAGAGCAAGTAGTTTGCTTCAATCTGTATTCAGACTCTGTAGTTCTTTCTCTGAATGTGGATATCTCTTTCCATCATGAGTCTCTTGGAGTTGTCTTATAACCTTACATTGTTGAGAGGAGTCCAGTCTATCAAGGTTAGTAGTCACACATACATTGTGTCTATAACTGTGTACAAATTCAACCTGTTTCTGCACTTCTCACTCAACATCATTTTATATAAGTCTCTCCAGGTTATTATGGAGTCTGTCAGGTCCTCATTTCTTATAGCACAATAGTATTCCATCACATTCATATACCAACACTTGTTTAGCCATTCCCCAACTGAAAGCATCCCCTTGCTTTCCAATTCTTTGCCACCACAAAAAGAGCTGCCATAAATATTTTTGTACATATGGTTCTTCCTCCCACTTCTGTGATCTCTTTGGGATACAACCCTAAAAGTAGCTTTGCTGGGTCAAAGGGTATACACTTATTTGTAGGCTTTGGGGCACAGTTCCAGACTGTTCTCAAGAATGTTTGCATCATTTCACAACTCCACCAACAATGCATTAATGTTTCAATTTTTCCACATCATCTCCAGCATTTATTATTTTCCTGTTTTGTCATCTTAGCCAATCTGACAGATGAGATGGGAGTACATCAGAGGTCTTTTGATTTGCATTCTCTAATCAATATGATTTAGAGCATTTTTTCATTTGCTTTTAGATATATTTAATTTCATTCTCTGAAAACTGTCTGTTCATAACCTTTGACCATTAATCAATTGGGGAAACACTTGTGTTCTTATAGATTTGACTCAATTCTTTGTATATTTTAGAAATGAGGCTTTTATCAGAGATATTGGTTGTAAAAAATCTTTCCTGATTTTACACTTCCCTTTAATCTTGGTTATATTGGCTTTATTTGTGCAGAAACTTTTTCTATTTAATGTAATTAAAATTATGCATTTTGCATTTTATAATGCTCTCTACCTCTTGTTTTGTCACAAAATCTTCGTTCTCCATAAATCTGACAGGTAAACTGTTCCTGGCTTTCCCATTTTGCTTATAGTATCAGCCTTTATGCTTAGATTGTGCACCAATTTAAACTCTATCTTGGTAGATGGTGTTAGATATTGGTAAATGCCCAGTTTCTGAAAAACTATATTCCTGTTTTCCCAGCAGTTTTTGTCAAATAGTGAGTTCTTATCCCAAAAAACTGGGGTCTTCGGGTTTATCAAAAAGTAGATTACTATAGTCATCGACTCCTGAGTCTTATGTACCCAATCTATTCCATTCATCCACGACTCTGTTCCTCAGCTAGTACCAAGTATCTTTGATGACTAGTATTATTTAAGTATATAAACTAGCAAGTTTATAATACATATTAAAATCTGGTATGGCTAGGCCACCTTCCCTAGTATTTCTTTTCGTTAATCCCCTTGATATTCTGGACCGTTTGTTCTTTCAAATGAATTTTGTTACTATTTTTTCTAGCTCTATAAAGTAATTTTTGGTGGATTGATTGGTATGGCACTAAATATGTAATTTAATTTGGGTAAAATTATCATTTTTTATTATATTAGCTCGAGCCAGCCAAGAGCGACTTTATTTGTGTGAAGAGTCTTTTGTAATTGCGTTCATATAGATCCTGGATTCCTTTTGGCAGGTAGATTCCCAAATATTTTATAATGTCCACAATAACTTTAAATAGGATTTTTCTTTATATTTCTTGCTGTTGGATTTCATTAGAAATATATAGTGATGGGGGCGGAGCCAAGATGGCGGAGTAGGAACAGCTCGTCCAAGCCTCTCTGCCCCCAGATTCTCCACAAACTATGTAAAAAAGGACTCTGAAAATCTTCTGGAGCCCCAGCACCCACAGAACGACACAGAGAAGCTAACCTCCCGCTGAGGACAGCCCAGCACCCTGCAGGAAGGACCAGCGCAGCGGTCTGGGAGCCGGCAGCGCGCAGAGCGCAGGAGCCGAGCCCAGCCCAGGTCCACTTGAGCCGAGGTTTTAGCCCCAGGGCGGCAGGGCCAGCAGCCAGCTGGAGGAACCGCAGAACACCAGGAACTGTGGAGACGCCAGAATTATCAACATAGACTTGCCTAGGACAAAGTAAGAGGTTAGTGTCCTATGGACTTTGGGACCTGTATTTGGGGAATGCGTCAGCTCCCTCCCCTGGGGACTAGAAGCTGCTGAGGAGACACGCCACTGTGTAGTTTTCAGAGGCATTTCCGGCTCCCAGCCTACAAATCGTGGGGAGATCCAGCGACCAGTCTTGGGGGGTAATCGCTCTTGCTTTAACCTCCCTGGATCTGGATTGTGATCTAGGGTGGAAGTTGTGGGTGGGTTTATAGCTTGCCAGAAACGGAAGTTGCCCCCCACACGTTCGGGACGAAAATTCCTCTATCTGGCCTTAAAGCCATAGTGTGGCAACAAGCCCAAAAGTCAAGCAATTAAGTGGCAACATGCCAAGGCAAAGGAAACAGAAAAATGCAACCCTAGACTCCTATTTTGGGGGCATAGAGCGGGAAAAGGACTGTGAGGTCAGAAGTCCTGCTCCAAAAGCCCCAGGGGAAAACATGAGTGGGTTGCAGGCCATAGAGGACCTTAAGAAGGACTTTAAAAATCAAATAAGAGAAGTGGAGGAAAAATTAGAAAGAGAAATGAGAAGGATGCAGGAAAAGTATGAAATGAGGGTCAACAGCCTGACTGAGGAAAACAACACCTTAAAAAATAGACTAGCTCAAATGGCAAAGGAGGCCCAAAAGGGCAATGAGGAGAAGAATGCCTTAAAAAGTCGAATTTGCCAGATGGAAAAAGAATCTCAAAAGTTCACTGAGGAGATTCATTCCTTCAGAGTTAGACTAGAGCAAATGGAAGCTAATGACTTTATGAGAAATCAAGATGCTGTTAAGCAGATCCAAACAAATGAAAGATTAGAAGGCAATGTGAAATATCTCATGGGAAAAACCACTGACCTGGAAAATAGATCCAGGAGAGACAATTTAAAAATTATTGGACTACCTGAAAGCCATGATCAAAGAAAGAACCTAGAAATCACCCTTCAAGAAATTCTCAAGGAAAACTGCCCTGATGTTTTAGATCCAGAGGGCAAAATAGAGGTTGAAAGAATCCACAGATCACCTCCTGAAAAAGATCCCAAAAAGAAAACTCCCAGGAATATTATAGCCAGGTTCCAGAATCCCCAGATCAAGGAGAAAATACTACAAGCAGCCAGGAAGAAACAATTTCAATATTGTGGAAACACAATCAGAATAGCCCAGGACCTGGCAGCTTCTACACTGAGGGATCGAAGGGCATGGAATATGATATTCCAGAGGGCAAAAGAACTGGGAATGAACCCAAGGGTCACCTACCCAGCAAAACTGAGTATTTTGTTTCAGGGGAAAATATGGTCATTCAGTGGAATAGAGGACTTTCAAGCATTCTTGAGGAAAAACCAGAGTTGAATAGAAAATTTGACATCCAGACGCAAGAAGTAAGAGATGCCTGAGAAGGTAATCAGGGAAAAGAAATCAAAAGGAACTTATCAAAGTTGAACTATTTACATTCCTATATGGAAAAGCAATAACTGTGACTGATGATATCTTTCTCACTATGAAAATAATGGAAGAAGGGGTGTGGTCATATGAATACATATGTGAATGTGTGTGTATATGGTTACAGTTATATATGGATAGAGGGCATAGGTTGAATTTGTTGGGAAGGGAGAATACTCAAGGGATGAAATTATGAGGTGAGAGAGGAAAGTGGCAAGAGGAGATGGGGAGAGACAGGGTAGGGTAAACTATCCCATGTAGAAGAAGCAAGGGGAAGTGGTTGCAAAGGAGGGGGAGAATAAGAAGGCTAAAAAGGCAAAACCACATTCACATTGAATTTGGTTCAGGGAGAAAATGACATACATACTAAATGGGATATCTCAACCTGCAGCAGGATAGGGGGAAGGGGGATGAGAGGAGGGATGATGGATGGGAGGGCATCCTTGGGGGGAGGGGAGGTTGGAAGTACCCACTATAGAAGAGGGACAGGATCATGTAGGGAATGGACCAGGTGGGGGTGGGATGAGTGGGAGGGAATTATAAGCAGCCTTGTACAATATATCTACTATGATAATGTTTTGCATAGCTAGACATGTACAACATATACTGAATTACTTATATCCCAAGAAGGAATGGGTGACAAGGGAGGAAGGAAATGGATCTGAAATTCAAGGTCGTAACATTAAATGTTTCAAATATATATATAAATACTATTATTAATACTCTTTTGCCTATAATTGGGAGATAAGATGTGCAGGCATTGGGACACAAAGATTCATCTTCCTCTAATGGAAAAGTCGATGGGGGTATGGGAGAAGGTATGGGAGAGAGCAGATTGGAGGAAGCGATATCTTGTGGGACTGCTATTCTGGGAGGTTGGGTAGGGGAATAATGGGGGAAAATGATTGTAACTCAAAATCTGGCAGAAATGAATGATGTAAAACAGAAGTTAATAAAGTATTTGTTTAAAAAAAAGAAACAAAAAAAAACCAAAAAAAAAAAAAAAGAAATACATAGTGATGCCAATGATTTATGTGGATTTATTTTATATCCTGCAACTTTGCAAAATTTATTTATTATCTCAAGTAGTTTTCTTTTTTGACATGATTCTCTAGGATTCTATAAGTATATCATCATATCATCTGTAAAGAGTGATAGCTTTGTCTCTTCCTTGCCTAATTTGTTTCCTTCAGTTTTTTTCCTTTCTTATTGCTATTGCTAACATTTCTAGTACCATATTGAATAAGAAGGGTAATAGTGGATATCCTAGTTTCAACCCTGATATTATTGGAAGTGATTTATTGTCTCTTCAGTTTATCTGCACAATATACATTTTTGTATATATTAATCCATTTAACTAAGATTGTTAAATTTATGTGCATACAATTGGGAAAAACAATTCTTAATTATTGTTTTAATTTCCTCTTCTTTGTAGGTAGATTCACCCTTTTCATATTTGATATTCACAATTTGGTTTTCTTTCTTTTTTAATTATATTGAGTAATGGTTTATCAATTTTATTGCTTTTTTCTTAAAACAAGCTCTTAGTTTTATTTATTAATTCATCGGTTTTCTTAATTTCAATTTTATTAATGTCTCCTTCAGTTTTCACTATTTCTAATTTAGTATTTAATTGGGGATTTTCAACTTGTTCTTTTTCTAGTTTTTTCAGTTGCATGCCCAGTTTATTGACCTCCATTTTCTCTATTTTATTCATGAGTGCATTCAGGGATATAAAACTTCCCCTAAAAACTGTTTTTACTGCATCCCACAAGTTTTGATATGGTGTCTCATTATTGTTGTTCTCTTGAATGAAGTTACTGATTGTTTCTATAATTTCTTTTTGATGCACTCGTTCTTTAGGATTAAATTATTTAGTTTCCAATTGGTTTTAATCTATTTTTCTATGGTCCTTTGTTGCCCATAATTTTTATTGCATCATGATGTGAGAAGGATGCATTTAATATTTCTGCCTTTCTGCACTTAATTAATTAATTAGTCAATTAATTAAGTTGTATGCCCTAATAACACAGTTAATTTTTGTGTGTGTGCCATGTATCACTGAGAAGGTATATTCCGTTTTGTCCCCATTCAATTTTCTCCAGAGATCTATCATATCTAGCCTCTCTAAAATTCTATCTGCCTACTTAACTTCTTTCTTGTTTATTTTAAAGTTAGGTCTATCAAGTTTAGAAAGGGGAAGATTGAGGTCCCCCACTTCTATAGTTTTGCTATCTATTTCTTCCATGAATTCCCTTAATTTCTCCTCTAGGTAGCTGGATGCTATACCACTTGGTACATATATGTTAAGTAATGATATTGCTTCATTCTTGATGGTGCCTTTTAGCAGGATATAGTTTCCTTCCTTATCTCTTTTAATTAAGTCTAATTTCACTTTTGCTTTATCTCAGATAAGGATTTCTACCCCTGCTTTTTTTTTACTTTACTGAAGCATAATATATTCTACTCCAGCCTTTTACCTTTACGCTGTGTGTATCGCCTTGTTTCAAATGTGTTTCTTGTAGACAGCATATTATAGGATTGTAGTTGTTTGTTTTGGGTTGTTTTTTGCCTTTATTTTTTTTTTTTGGAGGGCAATTGGGGTTAAGTAACTTGGCCAAGGTCACAAGGCTAGGTTTTTGTTTGTGTGTGCGTTAAGTTTCTGAGGCCGGATCTGAACTCAGGTCCTTCTGACTCCAGGGCCGATGCTCTACTCACTGTGCCACCTAGCCGCCCCCAGGATTGTAGTTTTAATCCATTTTTCTATCTGCTTCCATTTTAAAGGAGAGTTCATCTCATCCTTATTCACAGTTATGATTACTGTGTCTTTCCCTCCATCCTATTCCTTCCCCTGTTTATGTTTTTATTTCTTCCTTCTCCCTTCCCCTCCTTAAGACTTTTCTTTTTTAACACCACCTCCCTCACTATTCCCTCCCTGTGCCCATCTCTCTTTTCCTACCCTTTCCCCTTACTACTATTTCCTTCTCTTATAACCACCCCCTGCCCTTTTTTTCCCCTTTACCCGTCCTACTGCCTGTAGGGCACCATAGATTATTATACTTAATGTAATATGTTATTCCCTCCCTGAACTTAAACCAATGAGAGTATATTTCATACAGTACTCCTCTCCCTCCCTCCTTTCCCTCTATTAAAATTAGTTTTTGTGTCTTTTCATGTTAGAATCCTAAACTTGACTATGTTGATCCTCGTTGAACCAGAACCAATGAGAATAAAGTTCATATAATGTTCTTTTCTCTTCCTTCCTTCTGTCTACTATAGTATGTTTTTGTGCCTCTTCATGTGGCATAATTTACCCTTTTCTGTTTCATCCTTTCCTTTTCTCTTATTATGGTCCCTTTTACCCCTTAATAAGGTTTTTATCATCAGATTAGTTCATTTATACCCATGCCCCCATCTATGTATATCCCTTTTAAATGTTGTGATAATTATATAAATTTCAATATTGACATGTATCAGCTTCTCATATAGGGATGTACATAGTTTGGTCTTATTAAATCACAAGTTGTGTGTGTGTGTGTGTGTATGTGTATGCGTGTGTGTGTTTTCCTTGTTTATATTTTTATGTCTCTCTTGAGTCTTGTATTTGGAGATCAAATTTTCCATTGATCTCTGACTTTTCCATCAGGAAACTCTGGAAGTCCCTTATTTCATTGAATGACCATCTCCTTCCCTGAAAGATTATGCTCATGTTTGCTGGGTAGTTGATCCTTGGTTGCGGTACATGATCTTTTTGCTGCTGTCTGCAGATTCCCCTGATTGTTCTAAGGCACACCTGGGATTCTGTTGCTAATGCTTGCTGGCTGCACCCGCACCCCCGGGCTTCAGGATCTCCCAATCGTCAGCTGAGATGGGGCTTGTTGGGATGCCTTCCAGCCTTCACTTCACACTAGGCACAGCTTCAGTAACATCCTTCCTCTAGGACTCCCAAACCTGATCCTAGTTCCACTGGATTTTACATCCACAGTATTTTACATTGGATAGGCAATAATCTCTGGGTTTTCAAGGCCAGGGAGGAGGATTAGAGCAACTAAGATTTACTTTGCCATCTTGGCTCCCAGAAGTTCAGGTAGGTGATTTTAAGGTAGGCTGTAGGTTCATAGTTGCAGGAGAAGAGGCTGCCGGGGCCCTGCACTTTCTCTTAAGCTCTGACCAATATTCTGTTCCATGGTGAGATGTTTGTGAATCACCCTTGGGGTGGATGAACCCAGTGGCCAGGGCTCATCTCTGACTCTGCTGTACTCTTCTTTCAGGTCAGTGTTGGTGCAGCCCTCACATGCTCCAAACTCCCCCTGCCCAGTCTTATGTGATCACTTCTTGGAATGGGAATCTGCCACACTCCATCTCCCAATGGATTCTGTCACTGTAAAATCCATTCAGATTAACTTTTCATAGGTTAAGGACTGAATTCATGAAAGAGCTCAAAAAATGCCTGCTTATGCCATCTTGGCTCCACCCTTGGCAGATAGATTTTCAATACCTCTCTCTGTGTTTATAGCTATCAAAATAACTAAGGATATTATATAGACAGACAGATAGATAGATAGATAGATAGATAGATAGATGATAGATAGATAGATATAGATATAGATAGATATCTATATATTTATAGAAAGATAATGCATATTGATACAATTATAGCTACAGAGATAAATATTTGTGATATAGCTTGTATACAAGCAGGACATACATTTTCTTTTTTTCAGTATATATGTTTTCCAACTTAACTTCAATTAGTTTCTATTTCCATTTGCATTATATTTTAACAAAATGCTTGTGGTTTTATCTTTTAAATTTGCCTATGCCCTTTCCTATTTTCTTTTCCTTGTTTGATTTTTTTTTAACTCCCTTCTCCATGGTTGTTAAAGATGTCTCTTTCCATTCTTCTTTAATACTATTATAATTAGACATTTTATTTCTAAGACATGAGTCCATTTGGAGTTTATTGTTGTATATGGTGTGAAATATTGATCTGAGCCTAATTTCTTCCAGACTGCTTTTCAATTTTCCAAAGGATATTTTACAAAATACTGAGTAATACCCCAGTTTATCTACTTTAATTTATCAAACACTATGCTACTCTGTTCAAATGTTACTGGGTTTTGACTATCTAATTTGTTCCATTGATCAACTTTACTATTTTTCAACCAGTACAAAATTGTTTTACTTGTAACTGCTTTGTAGCCTAGGATAAAAAGTAGAATTGCTAGGCTTTCTTCACCATACTTTTTGTTCATTATTTTCCTTGAGATTCTTGCTATCTTGGCCCATCATGTGAATTTTGTCATAGCTTTATCTAGGTTTATAAGGTAATGCTTTGGCATTTTGGTTGATATAATACTGAATTTTTTACATGTACTTAAATAGCATTGCCATTCTAATTATATTAGCATGAACCACCTATGAAGAATTAATTCCATTTAATGTATTTGTCCCTTACATAAAGAATATTTTATTTCTATTAATATAATTTCCATGGTAGAGATAGTATTATATGATATAATTTTAGAAACACTAGGTATAGCAATAAGAGAAGAAACATTAAAATAAATGAGCATAGCAAAAGAAAAAAATTGAAATTATCATACAATATGGTAGTTTACCTAGAAACATATCATATCATATCCGTTACAAATACCTATTCTTTCTTTTAGTCAAACTTCTCTCTGCCATTAAAAAATTTCCAATTATTACTGTGCCTTCTAGTGTTTGAAACATAAAAAGATTTTCTTTTATTTTGTCAAAATATTTTGATGAATTTATTGATATAGCAATCATAACAACATAAAATGGAGAAAATAGCAATATGATTTTTGGTCATTTAATGTTATTATGTCTATATCTTCTTAATTTCAAACTTATACTCTTTTCTGGATATATATATATATATATATATATATATATATATATATATATATATCTCCAGAAAAATATATATATATATATATATATATCTCCAGAAAAGAGTATAAGTATACAACCTGCCACAATATGCAATTTTTTAATATGTTGCTGTGTAGCTTTGATTATTTTTGTTCAATTTGTGTTTATATGCATTAGAGAGATTAAGCTATGTTTTTTTTAAACAAATGCTTTATTAACTTCTGTTTTACATCATTCATTTCTGCCAGATTTTGAGTTACAATCATTTCCCCCCTGTTATTCCCCTACCCAACCTCCCAGAATAGCAGTCCCACAAGATATCGCTTCCTCCAATCTGCTCTCTCCCATACCTTCTCCCATATGGCCTTCGATTTTTCCATTAGAGGATGGTGAATCTTTGTGTCCCAATGCCTGCACATCTTATCTCCCAATTATAAGCAAAAGAGTATTAATAGTAGTATTTATATATATTTGATACAATTAATCTTAAGACCTCGAATTTCAGATCCATTTCCTTCCTCCCTTGTCACCCATTCCCTCTGGGGAGATAAGTAATTCAGTATATGTTGTACATGTCTAGCTATGCAAAACATTATCATAGTAGATATATTGTACAAGGCTGCTTATAATTAGCTCCCACTCATGCCACCCCCCACCTGGTCCATTCCCTACATGATCTTGTCCCTCTTCTATAGTGGGTACTTCCAACCTCCCCTCCCCCCAAGGATGCCCTCCAATCCATCATCCCTCCTCTCATCCCCCTTCCCCCTATTCTGCTGCAGGTTGAGATATCCCATTTAGTATGTATGTCATTCTCTCCCTGAACCAAATTCAATGAGAATGTGGTTTTGCCTTTTTTGCCTTCCTATTCTCCCCCTCCCTTGCAACCACTTCCCCTTGCTTCTTCTACATGAGATAGTTTACCCTACCCTGTCTTTCCCCATCTCTTCTTGCCACTTTCCTCTCTCACCTCATAATTTCATCCCTTGAGTATTCTCCCTTCCCAACAAATTCAACCTATGCCCTCTATCCATATACACACACATTCACATATGTATTCATATGACCACACACCCTTCTTCCATTATTTTCATAATGAGAAAGATATCATCACTCACAGTTATTGTTTTTCCATATAGGAATGTAAATAGTTCAACTTTGACAAGTTCCTTTTGATTTCTTTTCCCTGATTACCTTCTCAGGCATCTCTTGCTTCTTGTGTCTGGATGTCAAATTTTCTATTCAATTCTGGTTTTTCCCTCAAGAATGCTTGAAAGTCCTCTATTCCACTGAATGACCATATTTTCCCCTGAAACAAAAGACTCAGTTTTGCTCGGTAGGTGACCCTTGGGTTCATTCTCAGTTCTTTTGCCCTCTGGAATATCATATTCCATGCCCTTCAATCCCTCAGTGTAGAAGCTGCCAGGTCCTGTGCTATTCTGATTGTATTTCCACAATATTGAAATTGTTTCTTCCTGGATGGTTGTAGTATTTTCTTCTTGATCTGGGGATTCTGGAACCTGGCTATAATATTCCTGGGAGTTTTCTTTTTGGGATCTTTTTCAGGAGGTGATTGGTGGATTCTTTCAACCTCTATTTTGCCCTCTGGATCTAAAACATCAGGGCAATTTTCCTTGAGAATTTCTTGAAGGGTGATTTCTAGGTTCTTTCTTTGATCATGGCTTTCAGGTAGTCCAATAATTTTAAAATTGTCTCTCCTGGATCTATTTTCCAGGTCAGTGGTTTTTCCCATGAGATATTTCACATTGCCTTCTAATCTTTCATTTGTTTGGATCTGCTTAACAGCATCTTGATTTCTCATAAAGTCATTAGCTTCCATTTGCTCCAGTCTAACTCTGAAGGAATGAATCTCCTCAGTGAACTTTTGAGATTCTTTTTCCATCTGGCAAATTTGACTTTTTAAGGCATTCTTCTCCTCATTGCCCTTTTGGGCCTCCTTTGCCATTTGAGTTAGTCTATTTTTTAAGGTGTTGTTTTCCTCAGTCAGGCTGTTGACCCTCATTTCATACTTTTCCTGCATCCTTATCATTTCTCTTTCCAATTTTTCCTCCACTTCTCTTATTTGATTTTTAAAGTTCTTCTTAAGGTCCTCTATGGCCTGCAACCCGCTCATGTTTTCCCCTGGGGCTTTTGGAGCAGGACTTCTGACCTCACAGTCCTTTTCCCGCTCTATGCCCCCAAAATGGGAGTCTAGGGTTGCATTTTTCTGTTTCCTTTGCCTTGGCATGTTGCCACTTGATTACCTGACTTTTGGGCTTGTTGCCACACTATGGCTTTAAGGCCAGATAGAGGAATTTTCGTCCCGAACGTGTGGGGGGGTAACTTCTGTTTCAGGCAAGCTGTAAACCCACCCACGACTTCCACCCTAGATCACAATCCAGATCCAGTGAGGTTAAAGCAAGAGCGATTATCACCCAAGACTGAACACTGGATCTCCCTACAATTAATTGCAGGCTGGGAGCTGGAGCTGCCTCTGAAAACTACCAAATGGCGTTTGTCCTCAGTGGCTTCTAGCCCCCAGGGGAGGGAGCCGACGCATTCCCCCAAATACAGGTCCCAATGTCCATAGGACACTCACCTCTTACTTTGTCCTAGGCATGTCTATGTTGATAATTCTGGAGGTGCCACAGCTGCTGGTGTTCTGGGGTTCCTCCAGCTGGCTGTTGGCCCTGCCGCCCTGGGGCTAAAACCTCGGCTCACACAGACCTGTGCTCTGCTCCGCTCTGCTTCCTACCCTCTGCACGTTGCGTGCTGCAGTCTCCCAGACTGCTGCACTGGTCCTTCTGCAGGGCTGCTGGGATGTCCTCAGCAGGAGGTTAGCTTCTCTGTGTTGTTCTGTGGATGCTGGGGCTCCAGAAGTTGTTCAGAGTCCCCTTTTACATAGTTTGTGGGCAATCTGGGTGCAGAGTGGCTTGAATGAGCTGTTTCTGCTCCGCCATCTTGGCTCTGCCCCCCCTTTTTCTTCTTTCTCACTTAATTTTCTTTTTTTTGGGTTTTAGGAATGTCCTTATCACATAGGAGAAGTTTGACAGGATGTCATATTTCCCAACATTGTTAGTAGTATCTAGTATTTAAATTGCAATATAAAATTTTTAAAGTGCTTTACATATGTTAATTCTGGAGAGTTAACTATACTATGTAATTGGAAATTTGGAACTGTTCACAGCATCAGTCCTCTGGAAAGCTGTTTGCACTTTTCTTTACAGATACAACAATGCTGGAAATGAGGTGCTTAAGAACCTTATTTTACATATAAAGAAACTGAGACACAGAGAAATCAATTCATTTTTCTGGAGTGATGCAGTCAATAAGCTTCTGAGATAGTATTTGAACTCTGGTTTCCTCACTTCAAGTCCTGAATTCTATCCATGATGGCAACTAGCAAGTGACAAAACAAGGTTAAATTTTCTTTGAATATTAGAATCACTTGTAAATGAATTTGCTTCTGAGGAATTTTTAAATTAGAATTCATCTATGGTTTATTCAGTTTCTTTCTGTAGCAGTAGATTGTTTAATTTCTCCATTTTTCTAGTATTTTGGGTGTTTTGTGCCTGTAAATATTCCATTATTTCATTGTTAATTTTTTTAGGTCATATAAATTAATGGAACATTTACTAATAATTCTATTTAAATTTGTTTTAAATTCTTTCATTTTAAATATTAAAAAATCATTTTCTCTCATTTAATCAGAAAATCATTACTGTCTCCTAAATTAGGTGAAGCTGGATGGGCTAGGTGACTCAGTGAATAGAGCACCCTCCCTGGAGTCAGGAGGACATGAGTTCAAATCTGACATCAGACACTAAACACTTACTAGCTATGTGACCTTGAGCAAGTAACTTAATCCCCATTTCCCTCCACAAAGCAAAAAAAAAAAAATGAATTATGTAAAGCAGCTTACATCTTTATCATTCAGTAGATTTTGTTTTTTCTTTTTGTTTTTCTGAATTTCTATTTTTTTATTCAGTAAAAGGTTTGATTTGTTGCTTATCTATTTTTCTTAAATGTATTGTTAATTCACTGATCTCTTCTTTCCTTTTTTGATGTTTAGAGAAAAAGTTCCAAATTATCCCTTACCCCAAAGATTTAAAATCCTAAGGACATACACAACTATTTTGGGTAGAGATCCATTAAGAGACATGCAAGTTTTATTCTTCTGCAATGACATTCTCCCATCAATCTTTGTATTTTTACTTTGTGTTCCTATTGCTTTTATGTGTCCAGTAGCTCCCAGGAGCCTCTTCACTATCCTTTACCCTACTGTTATCTGAATCTATCCTTGGCTCTGTAGGTTTTCTATTATAAGAATATATTAGATTACACTCTTTCCTTTGCAATGGAACATCTCTATAAACTTACACATCAAACATCCCAGTGTTTTCACTGCTCAAGAACTTACTTTTGCATTAGGATGCCTTCATTCCCTTTACAGGGAACTTGTATGCAAAGCTTCTATTCATCACATTTGATATTAGGAGTTTGACCATCAGTTGTAGCAAATCAAGAAATTTTAATGTTGTGGCTAAGTTCACTTACCTGGGCAGTATACCTTATAGGAATGTATACATAAATTATGAGGTTGATGCATGCATTGTCAGAGCTAACTCAAAATTTGCAAGTATCTGAAATAAAGTGTAGGAGAGAAGAGATATTAGGCTGCCTATCAAACTGAAGGTCTACAAAGCCATGGTGTTTACCTCTTTGTATGCCTGTGAAACCTGGACAATGTAACAGCATTATGCCAGAAAATTGAGCCATTGCAATTACAATTGTCTTAGGAAGATTAAAAGATCACCTAGAAAGATGAGGTACTAGAAACTAAAGTCCTTTCTCAATATGAAATGCCAATCATCAAAGTTCTACATCAAAGAAAATACTATACTCTATGAATAAAACAGAATTGTGGTAGTTCTAAAGAAATGTGAGGTGCACAAATTTAGAGACATCTTCCTCCCAAAAGGCTATATGGACTATTTGTGCCCAATCTGTGGTAGAGCCTTTTAAGCTCATATTGGTATGACAAGACACAGCCAGAAACACTGTACATCAATCCTGACATCATAATGTCATTTTAGTCCTATTTTGCAAAAAGGTAACATAGACAAGAAAAATTATTTTTAAAATTACAGAAAGTTTCTCTAACAGCTTCATTCCTCTAATATAAATGAAAGTGAGTCAAATTTATAAAAACAAAAGCCATTTCCCAACTGATAAATGGAGATAGGATATAAACATGTAGTATTCAGAAGAAGAAATCAAATCTAATTCATTAAACAATGCTCTAAACCACTATTGTTTAATTAAAACAACTCTGCAGTACCACCTCAAATCTATCTGGAATGAGAAATGCTGGAGGTGATATGGAAAAATAAGTACACTAATGAGCTCTTGGTGGAGTTATGAACTGGTCAAATCATTCTGGAGAATAATTCATAACTATGTCCAAAGGGCTGTGCATGTCCTTTGACACATCAATATCATTACTAGATATGTATTTCAAAAAGATCAAAGGAAAAGGGAATGGACCCTTGTGTACAAAGATATTTATATCAGCTCTTTTTGAGATAGCAAAGAATTGAAAGTTGAGTGAATATCCAAGAATTGGGGAATGACTGAACAAGTTGTATCATATGATTGTGATGGAATTCTAATGTACTATAAGTAATGAAAAGAGGGATGGTTTCAGAAAAAACCCTTGGCAAGATACCATATAAACTGATATAAAATGAAATGAGAAAAAAACAAGATATCATTGTACACATTAACAATATTGTAATGGGGAGTCAAGATGGCAGAGGAGAAACAGGACTTCCAAGTGGCTCTGGCTTCCCCCTCCACCAATTCATGTTAAAAATGACTCTAGAAAAAATTTGGAGCTACAGCACCCACAAAATGACACAAAGAAGCTAACCTCCCAATGAAGTCAACCCTGGCAGATAGCTAGGGCAGCACACTAGGAGCCAAGCACAGCCCAGCATGAGCCAGAGGTTTTAGCCTCAGGGTGACCACAACCACCAGCCAGCTGGAGGGGCTTCAGATTACCAGCAGCTGAGGCAGTTTCCAGAATTATCAACCCATAGATGCTAAGGACAAAGTGAGAGGTCAGTGCAGTGTGGACTTTGGGATACAATAGTTTGGGAGTAGCATCCAGACTTTACCCCATGAACAGAGAAAGAGCTGAGGCGCCTTGACTGTGCACCTGCCACCACATGGCAACTTCAGCTCCTGGCTTGCTGATTGTAGGGAACCAAGCAAACAGTCTGAGGGAGATTGCTCTTGCTTTAACTTGCTTGGATATCAATGGCTGGCTAAGGTGGAGGTCTTGGGTGCATGACCAGCTTGCCAGAGCATTTGGAGTTTCAGAAAGGGCACCCAACTAAAAGCTCCCGCAGCTATGAAAACCCTAGCAATTGGGACAAAGCTTCCCTGTCTGGTAGCAGAGTCCTACTGTGGCAAAAAAACCTCAAAAGTCAAGTAATTGAGTGGCAATATGAGCAAGCAAAGGAAGCAAAGCAAGCAGAGCAATCGAATTTTACACTTCCATTTGGTGGAGAAAAAAGGATCAAAGCATGGAACAGGAGGGAGACAGCAAAGTCAGAACTCCTGCACTAAAAGCTTCCAAGAAATATGCAAGCTGGTTACAGGCCATAGAGGACCTTAAAAAGGATTTTGAAAACCAAATAAGAGAAGTGGAGGAAAAATTGGGAAGAGAAATGAGAACAATGCAAGAAAATTATGAAATGGGAGGCAACAACCTGACTGAAGAAAATAACACCTTAAAAATAGGCTAACTCAAATGACAAAAGAGGCTCAAAAAGCCAATGAGAAGAATGCCTTAAAAAGCCAAAATAGCCAGATAGAAAAAGCATCTGAAAGGCTCACTGAGGAGAATCATGACTTCAGTATTAGACTGGAGTAAATGGAAGCTAGTGACTTTATGAGAAATCAAGATATTATTAAATAGAACCAAACAAATGAAAAAATAGAAGGCAATGTGAAATATCACATTGGAAAAACCACTGAGCTGGAGAATAGATTCAGGAGAGATAATTTAAAATGTATTGGACTATGTGAAAGCCATGATCAAAAAAAGAACCTAGAAAACATCTTTCAAGAAAGTCTCAAGGAAAATTGCCCTGATAAATTAGAATCAGAGGGCAAAATGGAGGTTGAAAGAATCCACTGGTCACATCCTGAAAAAGATCCCAAAAAGAGAACTCCTAGGAATATTACAGCCAGGCTCTGGAATTCCCAGATTAAGGATAAAATATTACCATCAGCCAGGAAGAAACAATCTGAATATTATGGAAACACAATCAGGATAAAACAGGATCTGGCAGTTTCTACACTGAGGTATCAAAGGGCTTGTAATATGATATTCCAGAGGTCAGAGGAGCTGGGATTAAAACCAAGAATCACCTATCCAGAAAAACTCAATATCATGTTTCAGGGGAAAATATGGTCATTCAATGGAATAGAGGACTTTCAAGCATTCTTGATGAAAAAACCAGAGTTGAATAGAAAATTTTACATTCAGAGATAAGAAACAAGAGAAGCATGAAAAGAAAAACAGGAAAAAAATCATAAGGAACTTATCAAAGTTGATAAGTTCTATCTTATTTTATTTATATTCCTACACAGAAAAATTATAATTGTAACTTATAAAACTTTTCTCAGTATACGAATATTTGAAGGGAATAGAAATGTATATATATACACATACATATGTATATACACACACATATATATATATACACATATACACATGCACATATATATATATACATACATATGTCTATATATGAGGCTATATGATTGTATGAATACATATGTGAGTGTTTGTATATATGTGTACAGGTATACACAGAGGGCACAGGACCAATTCAATAGGAAGGGATGATACTTAAAAGATGAAACTAAGAGGTGAGAGAGTAATATAATGAAAGGTGAAGGGGAGATACAGAATATGATGAACTATCTCATATAGAAGAGGCATGGGGAAAGAGTTACAATGGAGGGGAAGAAAAGGGAGGGAAAAGGGAATGGGTCAACTTTATTCTCATTTACTTTGACTTTGGGAGGGAATGACATACACACTGAATGGGGTATCTCACCCTATAGGATGGGGGTGAAGGGGATGAATGTGGGGATGATGGAGGGGAGAGCAGGCTGAGGGGAAGAGAAGTTGGAAGCATGCATTTTTGAAAAGGGACAGGATCAAAGTAGAGAATAGAACAAGTGGAAGGTGGGATAGCATGGAGGGAAATAGAGTTAATCTTTTACAATATATACACTGTGGAAATGTTTTGCATAGGAACACATGTACAACCTATATTGAATTGTTTATCTTCCCAGTATGGTTGGGTGATAAGGGAGGAAGGGAATGAATCTGGAATTCAAAGTTTTAAAATCTAATATGTATATGTATATATATATATATATATGTATATATGTGTGTATATACACACATATATATGTATATGTGTACATATATACATACATATAATATATTAGATTATATATATTATTAGATTTTATATATATAAATAACATTATTTTACATGTAACTGGGAAATAAGATATACAAGCACTGGGGCATAGAGATCCACCATCTCCCATTGGAAAATTGGAGGGGGGATGGGGGAAAATATGAGAAAGAACAGATTGGAGGAGGGGGTATCCAGTGTGGTCTCTATTTTGGGGTGTTATGTAGGAAAAGAATGGGTAGAAATTTTGTAACTCAAAATCTTGTGGAAATGAATGATGTAAACTCAAAATTAATAAAGCATTTGATAAAGTAAAAAAATGAAGAAAAACAATATTATAATGATGAAAGATATGTATTCTAATGAATACAAGACAATCCCAAAGTTGTCATTATGAAAATGCTATCCAACTTAGGAGAAATAACTAATGAACTTTGAGTTCAAATTGGAGTATAATTTTCCCTCTAGTTTTCTTGCTTTTTCCGCAATAACTAACATCCAAATGCGTCTGCATGACTTCTTATGTATAATTAAGATCATATTGCTTGTCTTCTCAGTGGTTGAGGGAGGTGAGAAAAGGAGGGTACATTTGGAACCTACATTTTTTTAAATGTTAAAATAAATATTTTTAAAAGGGGGAAATTTTTTTTTTATCAAAAAGCAATCATCAGTTTCATTATGCTTCATTCTGCTCATGTACCCATATGCCCAGGGTGTATCTACCCCATCCTCATCCTAGATCCCATTGTCTTGCTTAATTAACTTCTTTCTCTGAGAATATTAATCACATCAGCATTAATACTTTTTAAAATGGCATATCAAATGATTGCCCTATGGCTCTACTTCCTAGACCTAAATATCCTTCTCTGGCTACAACCTCCTTATAGTCTTCATTTGTCATATTAGAAATATGTTCTGTGAGAGATGAAACTGACTTATTTTAAGCATTTTTCCCGCAGTGCATAGTACAAATCCTTGCACATATTAAGTATTTAATAAATCTTTTCTTTACATTTATTCATATCAATGCCCACTGCTTTTTCTATTTTAAAAATGTTTTAGCTTGATTTAATTTAATTTTAATAGTTTGATAACTATTACAATTTAATTGACTTTTGCAAACCAAAGTATTTTATTTTATGTATTTAAACATTATTCTGAGAAGGTGTCTATAAGCTTCACCAAACTGCCAAAGGGGAACCATAATATACCTCCAAATTACTATAAATAATAAATTTCATTTCTATTTTATATCCTCATTTTTTATTCATGATAAAATTACTAATTATTTCACTGGTAAGTTAAAACTACAAATTAAATTTTACTAGTGATTTTTCTCGGTAATCTAGGGACACTTTCAATTCATATGCTATATATAGAAATTTGAATGATACATGTGAAAGTCTAAATCACAAATAACATATATAAAGAAAGATAATAGCATTTCCTGAAACTGACTTCAAACTGATAATTCAGTGCAAGGCATACAGAGGTACAGAGAAAAGAGAGAATTATTCTTCTTTTATCCTAATACCATCACCTGTCAGTCATACTTCCCTTGAACCATTCACATATACTAGGCCTCCTTTTGATGCAGACGAACACTTAATTTTCTCAAGCTCACAGAAACAAGTGAGAAAATGTCAGCAATTTTGCTCAGAATTTAGTAAAAGGATGAGCAGATTGAATGCATTTACAAAATTACAGGGTGGTTTGTATGATAGCTTGCTGCTACAAAAGCCTATAAAAACAAATAAACAACAGAAATAACCTTGTTTCATAACCCTATGATAATTATTCTCAAGCAAGACATCAAATGTAGACGTGTATTTTTTCAAAGTTGGACAGTACAATCATGATGGTAATAGAGAATTGATTCCAAGTTGCAGAGGGATTCCCCACAGGATGGTGAGGTAGTCCAAATGTTCTCTTTTGTAGTCATAATTTGATAGTTTCATCAAGTCCCTGAATGCTGTAGAAGCTCCTGGATGAGATCAATAATCACTCAGAAAACTTTGGCCTTATCTGTCCACACATGAAAAGCAAATAAAATGCCTAAATGATGTTATACAAATAGATGGAAAAGTATAACATATATCTACCAGAAGTCATGTTAAGCAGGGTCATACTCTACAAATTAATAATAAAGTAGGCCTAAAATTCAACAAAAGGAGGAAAGTGGGCTGGATTATCTTTAGAAAATAGCGAAATTTTTACTGACCCCAAATCTTTTAAATATTCATATTCTAATGGTTTTATATAGTTGCAAGGTATAGAATTTGAAATCTGGAGAATTCAATATTAATACTATCCAGGACCAATAGAGTAGCACATAGTGAGTGAGAATAGACTGAAAAACATTGCTCAGGAAAAAACGTTGAAGAAGGAGAGTAAGAGATGCCATCAAAGAAATGTAGGAGCAAAAATGGTGTGCTGTTCATGAGACAAGAACAAGTAGCAACTATCTTTGACAGTCCAAGTGCTTCACTGGTAATCTCAGAACATGAAGAGAAATTAAGGATGCCTAGGACATTGCACAAACCCCTCACAAAAATTTTGTGGGATGACATAAACATGAATATAAGTTACACAAAATGGACTACAATTTGTATCAGGAAATATCACATAGAGGAAATCACAGATGGATTTTAGTATCTACATATTTCTATGGCAGAGAGTCTGCACAGTACTTGGATTCAGGAAAACCTGAAGTCAAATTTCGACTCAGACATCCAGTGGAGTTCTTATTGTATGTAGGAGGTTTGTAATAAATATTCACATAGTAGAAGAATTAACAGAGCATAGATGGCTTAATAGAGAGAGGTGGCAAGGTGTATAAAGTGCTGAACTTGGAGTCAGGAATCCCTGACTTCACATCCAGCTTCACACACTCAACCCATGTGTTATCCTGAGAAAATAACTTAATAGCTCTGTCCCTCAGCCCCGTCATGTATATTTATAGCATCATTATCATAATAATAGTACCTACTTCAGTAGTAAATGAGTTAATATGAAAGTGTTTTGCAAACTTAAAAGGGTAAAATAAATGTTCATTAACATTACTATTGTTGTTATATGGCTATCATAAGGTGCTGAACCATGAGAGAGCAACATCTTAGAGGTATTAAAGTAATATACAAGTACAAAGGCAATCAATGACCTATGAAGAGTGAAAGCAGATTTACCTTATTACCAAACATGACTTGTTTTCAAAAGGTGGTAAAAAAAATTTGAGGACATTTTGGGTAAATTAGAAAAAAAGTTTAGCTTTTCATATTAGTAAGAGTAAGAGAATATTATATATGTATATGTATATTTATATGTAGATGTAGATGTAGCTGTGGATATAGATGTAGATGTAGATGTAGATGAATATGTACATGTATATGTATATGTATATGTATATGTATATGTATATGTATATGTATATGTATATGTATATGTATATGTATATGTATATGTATATGTATATATAAAAGGCTACAATCTGCATCAGGGAATAACCACATAGAAGACATTACAGAAGAATTTTATTAAGTTGATTGAGTGATGTGTTAATAACACAGGCATATTAAAAACAAGATGAAGCTAGGAAAAATATTTCTATCCAGCTGGGTAGATCTTTTGGGATTATCTATGGAAAGACAAGGGGAATATTTCATAGGATGAGAAAACTTGAGGAGGATCTAATATTCATCAGTAGAGGAGAACACTCACGCTGATAAAAAACATAACTCTAACAAAGTACCAGAGTACATAGACATACCTCAAATCTTTGTCTCCAGTGAGTCTCCATCCAGTCTCATTTCAGGTTAAGTGGCTGTTCGGAAATGTTGATGGAATGTGATCTTTTTAACTTTTTTTCCTTGGGTTAGGACAAAGTTTGACACTGACTTTGCAAAGTTGACATCATTCATCTTATTCCCTATATCAATCATTCTCTGGGCCAAACTTCCATTGTTATTATCATGTATTGGTCTTCCATCAGAAGGAGATCACCCCAAAAAGTGTGTGTCAATTTACCACGTACTTTGAGTACCATCTATCACCTATCATTGATACTATCAACCAATCTAGAAACTATGTTGATGAGTATCAAGAAAAACTCAAAAACATGGCAAACACTAGAAAGAGAGAATCAAGGAAAGAACTGTGTGAGAATATATAAGAGGAATGATGTAAGCATTTTTGTAGGGCTTGCTCTGTGCCAGGCATGGTGCTAAATTGTTTTTCAAGTATTACTTCATTTGAGTCTCATAACAACCATTCACAGTAAATGTTATTATTATCCCCCTTATACCAATGAGGGAACTGAGGCAAATAGAGACTTTATGAATTTCCCAAGCTCACAGAACTACTAAGAACCTGATAAAGGATTTGAATTCAGGTCTTCTTACTCCAAGCCCAGAATTTTATTCACTATGTCACCAGCTTCACCTTAATATTAGAATATAAAATGAAAACAAACAATGGTAGAATAAAGTCTAAGAATATGGAGAAAATCGTAGATATTTTTCTCCTTTGCTCTTCATTTTGAAGAAGACCAATAACATCATAGGATAATGTCTTGACTTGCATGGGAATTAGATTTAAGTGAAGCAGAGTTGTATGAAATCATGAGCTTTACTCTCCCTTCAATGATCATAAAAGTGACAAGACAAAAATCAAGATGACTGTCAATGGACCAAAATGTTGTGGGATGACACTGACATCTTTAATGTTGCACCAAGCCATAGGTGGCCCCAAGCACCTGCTTCAGCCACCTTTGTGGCTGTTGGAATAAATTATTCTAGTGTGTTTATTCTCCCAGGCAGAGTCTTCACATGTTTGGGGTAGACATTTCCCTAACTCTCTGATGGATTTGAGGCCTGTTAGTTACTCTCAACCTAGTTTTGCCCATCTGCCAAGGAGTTTTTACCAGGGTGTGGGTGCTGTGCATGCTACAAAGTCTTGGAGCTACAGGTTAGAGTTGAGTAAAAGGAGAACAGCAAAGGTGAATGAGTAGCCTTGAAAAGGGTTCAGCAAGTTCTCTCACTAGAGGTGCTATTTCTCTTTGAACACCATATATGCCCCAATAGAAGTTTCTACTTCAAAAATAAAAATTAAAAGGAGGGAAGTAAACTTTCACTATTTAATTATGAAAGGCTAATTCCTCAAACAGGATGGCAGTACTGCTTTTGTTGGACATTAATCTCTCTTATTGGAGCTCATGGCTACTTTAATAGGATAAGAAGCACTATTTTATATTACTATCCTTTAACAAGAGACACTTGACCTTTATATCATTTTGTTCATAAATGTGGAAAGTTATAAAGAAGAAAAGGAATGATAAAGGGAAATTTTAACATGAACCCTGCCATGAAACAGTAATGAGCTTCACTAAGTCTTGCCAAGGTCCTTCTAGATCTCAAAATATAACTTACAATGTTCTGTGACTCCCTAGCGTGTTTAGGTTAAAGTATAACCTCCTCTATTTGACATTCAAAGCCTTTCTCAACATATCTTCCCAAGATTACTATGAGTGACTCCCCTTCACATGTTCTAAGTTCCAGTCATACTGGTCCTTTGCCATACCTCATACACGATGTTCTATATCTTAACCTCATGGCTTTGCATAAGCTGTTTCTCTATCTCCTCCCCTACCCTTTAAGCTAAAGAAATAGATTACAGTTTGTGGAGTCGGGAGGACATGAATTTGAATCTTGTTTCAGATTCTCCTTAGCTGTATGACCCTGAACAAGTCACTTAATAATTTTCTGTCTCAATTTCCCAATCTGTAAAATGTTGATAATAATAGCACCTACCCCTACAGGGTTGTTGTGAGGATCAAATCACTCATCAGATATAAAATGCTTTGTGAACATTAAGGCATGGATATTCACTATTATTATTCGGTAAAATCTCCAACTTCATACAAAGGCTAAAGTGTTATCTCCTTCACGAAGCCTTTCCTGAGCTCTCCAGTTATTTATATCCTCTTATTCCATATCACTCTGTAGTTATTTATATATGCACATATTCTTTCTGTCAATAGAACTTAATATTCATAAGAGAAATAAAGTACAATACAATAAACAATATACTAAATGTCTGTGTGCTGAGCACTGGGTTAAGCACTAGAGATACAGAAAGGAAAGAAAAAAAAAGACAGCTCTTGGCCTCAAATAGCTTACAGTCTAATGGGAGAAGTCAACATGCTAAAAGAAGCTGAATGTTGGGGGTGGGGTGGAAAAAAGGTGCATAATGATCCTGGAATCTAAACATAGCAATGAAATTAGTGGGAAATAAAGAGTTGCCTGGGTTTCTGGGCCCTCTTTGACTGAGGCTTCTGGAAAAGTTTTAGACTTTACCCTGAGGTGAGTACCAAAACTAAAGCAATCTCATTGTCTATGAGTTTCCTGGTGATGAGCTCATCTTAGGGGGATGATAATGATGAAGTTGAAACCAAACAATAGAGTTAATGGGAAATAAAAAGTCTGATGAACAGAGCAGAGACTGTTTCATGTTTTCTTCAGTATGTCCAGTACTTAGCACAGTGCTGAAAAAAATAATAACAATATGTGTTTGATGAATGAATGAATGAATGAATGAAGAGAAGGAATGAATCAATGACTCTATGGCCTAGGATCCCACTAGACTATTAAGCTTCCTAAGGTCAAGGAATCTATCTTATCTGAATTTTGTAGCTCCCTCAAAAACGCAGCAGAGTGCTCTCCATGAAAATGGTACCTAATAAATGCTTGATGTACTATTGTTATATATCCCGAGGTACTTATAAGCAAATATCTTTTTATTAGCAGCCATGTGAAGTAAATAGGTGATGCTTTTTATTACCCACCTCCTTTCATAAAGATATGACAAATATAATAAGTATCTTTCTAAAAACTCATGGTCCAGACAATATTAAAAAGGCAATAAGGAATACTGATATTAATGATCCCACACTTCAAATGTGAGGGAGCTTTGATGGATTTCTGCAAAAGGTGTATGGAGATATTAATCTCAGTGATCAACTAATGGGTTGCAATCCCTTGATCTATTACTATAATAACTATCCTTAATGTGCCCATTTTGAAATGCTTGCATTTGATGAACTTGTAAAACCACTTGAGGTTAGAAAACCACTTGGGGAGTAAAATGAAAAAGAAAATCCATGAAGGATACATTTTTTTTCTTGACCTCTCTTCACATTAATACAGAAATCGCAGCTCTAACATTCTGAGAGTGATAGTTTGCATTTTAACACAATGCACTTTACATTATGTTATAAAATTTAGTCATGAAAGTCTCAGAGACTGAAAAGATTTTTTATAAGTCTAATATATGCTCATTTCATATAATCAAAATGTACCCATTCTCTCAAAAGAGGTAAGTAAATGACCCAAAGAACTTGGGATGTCTGAAAAAACTCTGAAATGAATTTTCTTCTCTAAACACAGACACTTAAGAGTTAAGTGCAGTATTGATTCCCTCCATGTGTCTGTTTGATAGGCCTTTAAAATAAAATGAATAAATATCCCTGGGCATATCAAGTGAGATCCCTTTCCTGCAAATATTGCCTTGTCTTTTTTAAAAAAACATCTGATAAAATGGAATAGTTTACATAAGCCCCTTTAATCATTTAATACAGTGGTAGCTATTCTGTACTGAGTTTATGGCCCTTGAACTCGGGAGTCATTGTTTTCTGCCCAAGTAATGATGATCAAGAACTGCATTGCAAGAGCTTCTATAGCAGCAGTATATAGAAACATAAAGGGTGAAAGTAATTAAGTCCAAGTGTTCAAATCCTCATTTCATTTGCATTAGTCAATGCTACTAAAAGCAATGTTCTTTGGCCACATTCCATGAGTGACAGAGTAAGCTCTTTCTGGCCCATGTTTCACTAACTTGAAATATAAGACTCCAATGGTCTTAACGACAATTCAGGGACCAATAGAAAGATCACACATACCAAAGGCTTGATTTCCATTGCATTAGTTTGCTTATTTATCTAAATAAATTAGCCACTGGTGACACAATATGAATAAAAATTATTATAGTTCTAAGTACAGATAATAGTGAGGACATCAGATTACAAAATGCCATTAAATGAGATAGTACAGAAAAAGGTTCAGAACAGAACCTTGCGAATGTCCTTATTAATTGGGGGCTGATCTGAAGGAAATTTTAGGAACAAAGGACTGAATGGTCAAGAAGGTAGAAGGAAAACCAGGAGAAAATAGTGACACAAAAACCTAGACAGAAGAAATTATCTAGGAGAAGAAGGTGATCAATAGTGTCAAATGATTCATGTAGTTCAAGGATGAAAATTGAGAAATTAAAGAGATCTGTGGTAACTTTGGTGAAGACAATTTCTTGTTTCCTCCCTATTTCCCCTTCCCCCACTTACAGTACCTTTCTTAATATTAATGTTAATTTATACCATTTATATCTTTTATGTATAATTTTTCATGTTGTCTCTCCAATTAAAATATAAGCACTGTGAGAACCATAACTGTTTCGTTTTTGTTTTGTTTTGTTTTGCTTTGTTACATTGCTTTGTATCCACTTCTCTAAGCACTGTGTCTGGCATATAGAAGCAGTTAATGAATAATTGTTGATAGTTTGATTGACTAACTTCATATATGCATCTCCCTCTGCTCTACTTCTTCCTCCTTAACACTCTATAGAAATTTTGTTACCTATAGCAAGATTTCTTGACTTACAAAGGTAACTGAGGAAATTGAGAGCTGCACTTGTGATAGGAAAGCTTATTCCAACCATCTTGCTCCACAATAAATTCAGATGGAAATGAGGGTGAAGGATAATAGCCTAGAGGGAGCCTACAAAAACATACCAATTAGAGACTAGTTATGTTATAACTTAAAATAAAAAGGTCTGGAAAAAATAAACCCCTTTAACAAAATGTAAATACTTCTTGATCGTCAATTGAAAATTTAGTGTCAATTATTTTAACCAGGATAGATGGGAGTGCTCAGGTAATGGGTGTTAAATTGAGCCAACTAGGAACCATAGCAATTCTTTGAGAAGGAAGATGGCTCTGGATTTGATTGGGGACAGGATAAGAGAGGGAAATCAAACAAGAAATGAAGTTTCATGGCAGAGTAGAAACAGCGTGTTCAAGCCACTCTCCCTCCAGATCACCTCAAAGCTATGTAAAAGGGGACTCTGAAAAACTTCTGGAGCCCTAGCACCCACAGAAGGACACAGAGAAGCTAACCTCCCGCTAAGGACAGCACAGCAGCCCTGCAGGAAGGACCAGCACAGTGCTCTGGGAGCCGGCATCGCAGCGTGCAGTGCTCGGGGAACCAGGCACAGGTCCGTCTGAGTCGTGGTTTTAGCCCCAGGGCAGCAGGGCCAGCAGCCGGCTGGAGGGACCCCAGAACACCAGCAGCTATGGCGATTCCAGAATTATCAACATAGATATGCATAGGACAAAGTGAGAGGTAAGTGCCCTATGGACTTTGGGACCAATATTTGGGTAACACTTCGGCTTCCTCCCCTGGGGGTTAGAAGCTGCTGAGGAGACACACCATTTTGTAGTTTCAGAGGCAGCTCCAGCTCCTGGCCTGTAAATTGTAGGGAGATCCAGTGATCAGTATTGGGGGGTAATCACTCTTGCTTTAACCTCCCTGGATCTGGATTGTGATCTGGGGTGGAGGTTGTGGATGGGTTTCCAGCTTGCCAGAAACAGAAGTTGTCCCCACACACATTTGGGACAAAAGTTTCCACTGTTTGGCCCCCTGTCTGGCAGCAGAGCCATACTGTAGCAACAAGCCCAAAAGTCAAGTAATTAAGTGGCAACATGCCAAGTCAAAGGAAAAACAAATTAAACAGAAAAATGCAACCTTAGACTCCTACTTTGGTGGCAAAGAGGATCAAAGCATAGAACAGGAGGAGGGCTGTGAGGTCAGAAATCCTGCTCCAAAGGCCCCAAAGGCCATAGAGGACCTTAAGAAGGACTTTAAAAATCAAATAAGAGAAGTGGAGGAAAAATTGGGAAGAGAAATGAGAAGGATGCGGGAAAAGTATGAAATGAGGGTCAACAGCCTGATTGAGGAAAACAACACCTTAAAAAATAGAACAACTCAAATGGCAAAGGAGGCCCAAAAGGGCAATAAGGAGAAGAATGCCTTAAAAAGTCAAATTTGCCAGATGGAAAAAGAATCTCAAAAGTTCACTGAGGAGATTCATTCCTTCAGAGTTAGACTGGAACAAATGGAAGCTAATGATTTTATGAGAAATCAAGATGCTGTTAAGCAGATCCAAACAAATGAAAGAATAGAAGGCAATATGAAATATTTCATGGGAAAAACCACTGACCTGGAAAATAGATCCAGGAGAGACAATTTAAAAATTATTGGACTACCTGAAAGCCATGATTAAAGAAAGAACCTAGAAATCACCCTTCAAGAAATTCTCAAGGAAAATTGCCTTGAAGTTTTAGATCCAGAGGGCAAAATAGAGGTTGAAAGAATCCACAGATCAACTCCTGAAAAAGATCCCAAAACAAAAACTCCCAGGAATATTATAGCTAGGTTCCAGAATCCCCAGATCAAGGAGAAAATACTACAAGCGAGCCAGGAAGAAACAATTTCAATATTGTGGAAACACAATCAGAATAGCACAGGACCTGGCAGCTTCTATACTGGGGGATCAAAGGGAATGGAATATGATATTCCAGAGGGCAAAAGAGCTGGGACTGAACCCAAGGGTCACCTACCCAGCAAAACTGAGTATTTTGTTTCAGGGAAAATATGGTCATTCTGTAGAATAGAGGACTTTCAAGCATTCTTGAGGAAAAAAACAGCGTTGAATAGAAAATTTGACATCCAGACACAAGAAGCAAGAGATGCCTGAGAAGGTAATCAGGGAAAAGAAGTCAAAAAGAACTTATCAAAGTTGAACTATTTACATTCCTATATGGAAAAACAATAATTGTGACTGATGAAATCTTTCTCACTATGAAAATAATGCACGAAGGGTGTATGGTCATATGAATACATATGTGAATGTGTGTATATGTGTTTACAGTTATATATGGATAGAGGGCATGGGTTGAATTTGTTGGGAAGGGAGGATACTCAGGGGGTGAAATTATGAGGTGAGAGAGGAAAGTGGCAAGAGGAGATGGGGAGAGACAGGGTAGGGTAACCTATCTCATGTAGAAGAAGCAAGGGGAAGTGGCTGCAAGGGAGGGGAAGAATAGGAAGGTAAAAATGCAAAACCACATTCTCATTGAATTTGGTTCAGGAAGAGAATGACATACATACTAAATGGGATATCTCAACCTACAGCAGAATAGGGGGAAGGGGGATGAGAGGAGGGATGATGGACGGGAGGGCATCCTTGGGGGGAGGGGAGGTTGGAAGTACCCACTATAGAAGAGGGACAGGGTCAAGTAAGGAATGGACCAGGTGGGGGGTGGGATGAGTGGGAGGGAATTTTAAGCAGCCTTGTACAATATATCTACTATGGTAATGTTTTGCATAACTAGACATGTACAATATATACTGAATTACTTATCTTCCCAGCGGGAATGGGTGACAAGGGAGGAAGGGAATGGATCTGAAATTCGAGGTCTTAAAATTAAATGTTTCAAACATATATATATAAACACCATTATTAGTACTTTTTTGCTTGTAATTGGGAGATAAGATGTGCAGGCATTGGGACACAGAGATTTTCCTTCCTCTAATGGAAAAGTCAAAGGGGGTATGGGAGAAGACATGGGAGAGAACAGATTCGAGGAAGTGTTATCTTGTGGGACTGCTATTCTGGGAGGGTGGGTAGGGGAAAAACAGGGGGGGTAATAATTGTAACTCAAAATCTGGTCGAAATGAATGATGTAAAACAGAAGTTAATAAAGCATTTGTTTAAAAGAAAAAAAAATGGAGTCTCAAATGCAGGTGAGAAACTTAACAAGACCATCTTTGAGTAGTTTCCAGTACATGCAACTTGTGGGAACTAGAGTCATGTCGTTTTTTAACGTGTAATTCTACAAACTTTGTGCTTTTCCATTTTATCTTGATTTTTTTTTCTTTTTGGAAGGAGGTGGGGAGGAAAACAAAGAGCAGAATAAGGATGAATTGTTCATGTGCATATACACTTTAGCCTACATTCCTTCCACTTAATTTTTAATACTCTCATTCACTCATCAAATATTACTTTTTATGGCTGAGGACAGTTATGTGGAAACTGAAGTAAATATGATTGAGTGACTTGCCTGGGGTCCCATAGCTAGTAAGTGTCTGAAGCCAGATTTTAACTCAGGAAGATGAGCCTTCCTGAATCCAGACCTGGCACTTTGTTCACTATGTCATCTAGATGCCTCATGCATAAAACAGCCTCCAACAACAACCGGCAGTTATATAGTATTGTTTTTTAATTACAAAGAATTGCAAAAAATTGCCATATCTCCCAATAATAAAATGACCACTGCTCGTATAGGAGGGAGATAGGGAAGAAATGGGAAGTAACTTGTGAGTATAAATTACTTCATGGAAAGCAGGGGGTAGAGAAAGATTTTGGATAGCCAGAGGGTAGCATGATGCTACTTGGACCTTGGTGATTGGGGAAAAGGACAGAAAGGGAAGTGGGAGAATACTAAAGGACATACTGGATTTTGAGTTTTACCTACAGTTGAGTTTGTTGTATTCTCCTTTTTATAGAGATCAAATTAGCTGTTGTTTAATTGTCCCAAAATATACTCCATTTTCCCCAAACCGTCTAAACATTTTTGAGATTCAGTTGAGTAAACAACTCAGTAACAACAAGAAAAAAGAACTGTGCTTATGCTAAACTCTAGATAAAAAATGATATGTATAAAGAAGCAAAAACAGTTTCTCTCTTCTGAAATGTCCTGAGTAACCCTCAAAGAGTGTATTCTCTACAAAGGATATAAAACATAATTAGATCAATAAACTATAAAATAATCTGAGGTGGGAGAGAGCACTAGCTACTGGAGAGATTATGGAAAACTTCTTATAGGTGATAGCTCGCAAAATGAACGATGAAAAATGTAAGGATTCTGAAAGTTAGAGATGAGTAGAGATGGAGTACATGCCAAACATGGGAGAGGGTTTCTTCAAATGAATATGGGTAAGAAATGGAATGCTAATTTAAGGCAATTCTAGTTAAGACTGGCTGGAACAATAAAGTACAAGGAAGGAAGGATTTTAAAATAACAACTAAGGTGAAATTTGGGAATAGACTACATAGGGCCTTAAATGACATGTTAAAGAGTATAATTTCATTTATACCTGATGAGTTTTTGTAAAGGAATGACATCATACAATTTGTAAGTTACCAATATTGTTATGGAGGCTGTGTGACAGATTAAAGATGGAAGATGCTAGAGGCAGGGAGGTGAATTAGAGCCTAAAACGATAGTAGCATTGCCACTGGTGAAAAAAGGAAAGATGGGAGGGGTATTGTTGAAATAGACTTGAAATCATAATTTTCTTTCATTTGGGTTACCAAAAAATATCTCATTGATGATTAAGGAGGTTCTGGGGATAGAATGGTGGCAACGAGCCATTCTCTCCTTGATCTAAACAAATCAATTTGTTTAGATTAGTTTAAGCTTGGTAAACAGTACCTTTGATTGGGACAATTTGCCCTACATTGTTGAACTATCCATTCTATTCCACCTAAATATGAGGGCCATTTGACGAAGGGACCTGGATTAAGAGAAACTTTAGCTTCCAGCTCCTAGAACAACTGGGTTATGGAAGTCCCTACACACACACACACACACACACACACACACACACACACACACACACACACACACACACGTGTGTGTGTATATGTGTGTGTATGTGTATATATGTACATATATATTTTTACATATATATATGTATGTATGTGTATATATATATATGTATTACAAATCTTTATGTTGCCACTACTTCTTTCCTCTGTTATCCTTCAAAGCTTGGGTGATATATGAGAAAGGATAATGGAGCTAGTTTGTGTTAGGGAATAGTAAGTGATTAACAAAGAGGGAGAGGATCAGAATTCCTGGGGAAAATGGGAGAGTTGTAAGAACAAAACCAAAATCTAGTTATTTAAAGGAGTAGTTTGTAAATACCTTCAAACCAGCTTCAAAAATCACCTGGAAATGTATTCACTGTGCTAAACAGAAAAACATGGTTTGGTTTTTTAAAATTTGGGCCCAAAGCTAGGCCATGGGTATGATTTTTCATCATAGTGGAAGGTCAGGAAAGCAAGAAAGAGAGGGAATATGAAGGGTATTAACTAGTAACAATTTCCTCACTCTTATAATCAGCTTGGGATAGCATACTTTGCCTGCACTTACATGCTTCCTTGCACTGTTACTCCTTGCATTTTTCCTTCATTATCTGCTTCCCAGTCCCCAGGGCTCAAGGCATTGGCCATAGTGAAATAGCAATGATGTAATACTTCTACCTAGTTAAAGACCTATGTAATGGATGGAGAACAGGTTAAAGGTTCAGTTCCTGAACTCAGAAAGACATGGATTCAAATTCAGCCTTTCATTTATACTAGTCATGTGATCCATAATGATTCAGTGCTACAGGAGACTTACCAAGACTATACATTGAAAAATGGTTAACTATCCTCGTTGGTAGAGGGAGTTTCTTCACCAGGACTAACACAAATATATGAAGCCAAAAGTTCAAATCCTTTCCTCTCCTAAAAAAAAAGAGTCTAACCAACTCTAGGGTATGCAAGTTGTATTCAGGTTCCCATCAGACTTTCTTCAGGCCTGTAGTCCTCCCAGCCTAAAAAGAATTTATATGCTGCCCTGGTCATTGAAGAACACTCAGTCCACAAATCCCTTTTTAGGACAGGATAACATATTTTAACCAGAGGTTCCAGTGAAGTTATCTTGTTCAATGTTTATTTTATAATTGAGCCCACTGAGACCCTCTGGATTTATAGTTAAGCAGATAGTCCCAGTCAATAGGTCATGAACCTGATCCCATGTATAATTTGGAAACTTTAAGGGCATAGATTATTAATTTATAAGAGAAGAGAAAACAATCAGATAATACATTTTTGAGAGATTGTATGGTGTAGTGTATAGAGTACTGACTATAGAGTTAGGAAGAATTAGATTCCAACTACATCTCAAATATTTTCTAGCTGTATGAACCTAAACAAGTCCCTTAAGCCCCTTGGCCTCAGTTTCTACACCTACTAAGTGATTAGTTTGGAATTGACCCCTATAATACCTTTCACCTCTAAATCCATGATATTAGGTATCCTATGATCTTTTCTACTTCTAAATTATATGATCCTGGGACCTGCCATCTAATCAATACACTTCCTGGAGTTTTTGGTTTTTTTATGTTCACTTGTGAGGCAGCCAGCTAGACTTAACAAGTAAGATAGCTCCAGAAATATGAAGTTGGCTGTTTTCTCATCTAAATATAGATTTGACTAACAGGAAACAAGGAAAATACACTGTAACTCTGACAGGAGAGTCTCCAAACTGTCCAAGTAGTCACAAATAGATAGAATTATGGAGTAAGTCAGTATGTTTGGAAGATCTGACCAAAGAAACACTAGTTTATATTAAAGGATAAATATGGAGTGAATAAATAAGTTGATTTATTGTGGTAGAATTTTGCTATGGAAAACAGTCACTCATATCAGTTACATGATATCTACTACTGGATATATTTTTCAA
>WOXC01010915.1:82500-289599 GCA_011680675.1 Gymnobelideus leadbeateri
GATGGAAAAAGAATCTCAAAAGCTAACTGAAGAGAATCATTCCTTCAGAATTAGATTGGAATAAATGGAAGCTAATGTCTCTATGAGAAATCAAGATACTATTAAACAGATCCAAACAAATTAAAATATAGAAGGCAATGTGAAATACTTCATTGGGAAAATCACTGACCTGGAAAATAGATCCAGGAGAGATAATGTAAACATCATTAGACTACCTGAAAGCCATGATCATAAAAAGAACCTAGAAATCATCCTTCAAGGAAGTCTCAAGGAAAATTGCCCTGATAATTTAGAATGAGAGGGCAAAATGGAGGTTGAAAGAATACTCTGATCACCTCCCAAAAAAGATGCCAAAAAGAACAGTCCTAGGAATGTTATAGCCAGGTTCTGGAATTCCCAAATCAAGAAGAAAATACTATAAGCAGCCAGTAAGAAACAATTTGAATATTGTGGAAACACAATCAGGATAACACTTGATCTGTCAGCTTCTACACTGAGGGATTGAAGGGCATGGAATATGATATTCTGGAGGGCAAAGAAGCTGGGATTAAAACCAAGAATCAACTACCCAGCAAAACTGAGTATCCTGTTTCAGTGGAAAATATGGTCATTTAGAGGAATAGAGGACTTTCAAGCATTCTTGATGAAAAACTAGAGTTGAATAGAAAATTTGACGTGCAGATACAAAAAGTAAGAGAAGCAGACAAGGTAAAGAGGGAAAATAAATCATAAGGAACTTATCAAAGTTGCACTATTTACATTCCTACATGGAAAAACAATAATTGCCACTTATGAATCTTTTCTCAATATAAGAATAGTTGAAGGGAATAGATATGTATATATTTGTATACACACACACGCACACACACATGTATATATACATGTCTGTATAGGAGGGTATATGGGCATATGAATGCATACGTGAGTGTTTGTATATATGTGTAGAGATATATGTAGATAGAGAGCATGGGACCAATTGAATAGGAAGCGATGATGCTTAAAAGGTGAAATTAAGAGGTTAGAAAGGAATATAATGAGAGGAGACGGGGAAAGACAGAATGAGGTAAATTGTCTCATATAAAAGAAATAAGAGAAAATGCTTACAATGGAGGGGAAGAACAGGAAGACAAAAGGGAATGGGTCAACCTTATTCTCATTGAATTTGGCTTAGAGAGGGAATGACATACACACTAAATAGGGTATCTCTCCCTATCAGAGAGTAGGGGGGAAGGGCATGAGAGGGGCAGTGATGGAAGAGAGGGCAGGCTGGGGGGGACGGAAATTGGAAGCACCCACTTTAGAAAAGGGACAAGATCAAAGTGGTCAAAAGAACAAGAGGGAGGTGGGATAAGAGAGAGGGAATTATAGTCAGTCTTTTACCATATATCCATTATGGAAATGTTTTGCATAGCTACACATGTACAACCTATATTGAATTGCTTATCTTCACAGTATGGGTGTGCAACAAGGGAAGAAGGGAATGAATCTGGAATTCAAAGTTTTAAAATCAAATATATATATATATATATATATATATATATATATATATATACTATTTTAATATTATTTTACATAACTGGGAAATAAGATGTACAAGCACTTGGGCATAGAGATCCATCATGCCCTACTGGGAAGTCAGAGGGTGGATGGAGGAAGAAATGGGGGATAGCAGATTGGAGGAGGGGATATCCAGTGGGATTGCTATTTTGGGTTGGTATGTAGGGGAGAAAATTTGGAACTCAAAATCTTGCAGAAATGAATGATGTAAACTAGAAGTTAATAAAACATTTGATAAAGTAAAAAAATAAATCTTTCTAAATTTTTTTTCAGCATTAGTGTTCTAATTTTTATCAGGGCAGTATTTAATTACTATATTTTAAAAGTCCTTTAATGAAGCTTTTGGAACTTCTACGATATTATGAAAATGTCTGTAGCTAGAACTGATTCTATAATAATTAAAATAGAGATTAATCACATGGATGGAGGAAGGAAATAAGCTAAGCATTTAGATAATGCCTATGCATTATAAGAACTCTGCTGAATGTTTTATATTATCTCATCTGATCCTCAAAGCAACTCTGAGCACTCTTATTATGCTCATTTTACAGCTTTGGAAACTGAGGTAAAGGTTAAATAACTAGTCCAGGGTCACACAGCTAATATGAAATTAATCACATATTTTAACTCAGACCTTCCTGATTCTAGGTCTAGTACTTTATCTATTGTACTACCTCATTGCTTCATTGTAGAAACTGATTGAAGTATAGTCATTTTTATGATCTGTCATCCACTGCATCCCTCTTTGGGTAGCAAGGTGATGCCTCCTCTTCTGTACTTTCCTCCTCTCAACAAACAAATTGTCCACTTCCCAAGGTCAAACTGAGCTTTTCTCAACACTGCCACTGACCCCTCACAGTGCATTTACCTCTCCTCTCCTGTTTCATGACTATTACCCAGCCTATATCTCTTTCCTCCTTCACTCAATAATTTTAGCCCTATGTACAAAAAAATGCAGTTACAGATCTTCATATACTCACCTTTCTTTTGACATAAGAGACCAACATAAGCAAAGTAATGCAAATAAAAGACTTTGAGTATGAAGGGGAATTTGGGTTCATGCATATATGTATGTGAGTATGTTATGTTTTGCCTATGCAGATCATGCATGTCTACATGGGTCTCCCTTGATGTGGCTCACAAGGAGGGAAGAATAGTTATCTGCTCTCCCTGTGCTTCTGCAAGGGAGACTTTGAATCCTGTCAGGAAGGAAAGCAGCAGGTCACTCTGCTCTCTTAAACAGAAAAGGGACAGCTAGAATTAGGTCTATCTATCCCCTTCAATAATGTTAATCTAGGGAACATTTTTTGAGCTGTACTACTTAGTGCTATCTGTTAATGTGGAAGGTATGTCCTAAGATCTGTACCCAAGGATTAAGCCCCTTCTACCAAATGCCAGTTCTACAATGAACATACATAGAGAATATTGAATATATTCATATAACCAAAACAATAGCAAAACATAAATTAGGAAAGTATACATATGACAATATATATCAGACAACACAGAAAGGGAAATAAATTTTTTCCATTAGGAGTGATATAGTTCAGCTGGAGAGAGATAGAGGCAGAAGGAGAGAGAGGGAGAGAGACAGAGACAGAGAGACACATAGAGAGAGAAATACTCCTAGAACTCACCCACATAGATACTCTCTGAAGTATCTAATATTATAAGCTGGGAATGGAGAAATGACCAAGGTTACTTTTCTCCATATTTCATATTCACACCAACTCTATCCTTCACACAGAGGCAGATGATTGGGTAATCAATCTCTTCCAATGAACAGAGAGTACTATGACAATGATCTTTGAGGCTTGGATTACATATACTTATTTATCATCAATATCATTTAATAATATGGTGTTTTAAAGACAAGATTCAAAATTATATATGCAATTCATGCATTTAAAAAATTCCAGTACCAAAAGCTATGATCCAAAATGCTTAAAGCATAGTTTATATTTTGACCCAGACATACTTTTCATTTATAAATTATCAGCTTTATCCAAGATTAAATCATTTAATATGGTATTTTGGAAGCAATAGTTGATAGAGAGAGGATGGAAGGCACCATGTTTCTCTGTTCCCATCCCCTCATTTGACAATGAGAAACCCAAGACCAATAGAGGTAAAACAACTTGCTTAGAGCCAAATAGTTAATAAAAGATGAAGCTAGAATTTAAACCCAATCTAATAATTGATAATTTAGTGCTTTGCCCAAAGTATAACAGGGGTACTTTTAATCTACACAATCTTAGTGAATTTTACATATGTACCCAACAATATTTTGCCTGATAAATTATGATTTAAAATAGTCATTGTGTCTTACGATTGCTAAAGAGTAAAGAGAACTGAATTTGGAGTTAGCAGACTTGGGTTTGACCCCACTCTCTAGTACTTGCTTAAATCTTCTCACCTCTCTAAGTCTGTATCATCATATGGAAAAGTGCTTGACAAAAAGTATGTTATAAAAGTAAGTTATTTTACATGTAAGTTGCTCTGGATAATCCTTGTACTGACACCATTTTGTGGGATCGTTTTTTCTAAGAGGTTTTTGCTTCATTGGCCATATCCCAAAATGTGCTACCTTCCTATAGGACCACAAGGAAATACATTGGAGAATGGCATATCATAAATGGGGAACGAGGTAACTTATTTGTTGTAATAATGATGTGACACTTTCCTCATTGTTCACAGCACACAATGAGCTTTACCTCACCATAGGTAGCAATTAGAGCATTTACGAATTGGCTGTGAGTCTCTACTATTACATGATTGAGAAAACTGCAGCAAAGATTTTAGGACAGATTTAGAATGGAGTGGTATCTAAATATAGCTGGCTTTTATCTTAGATATATCATTATCTGATGTTCAGCCATGAAAATGAGCATTGGCCCATTTGGCTGCATAGTAGATATAATCAGAGTAGGCTTGATGAAAGTCAGATAGCAAGTCTAGGATTATTTCAATTACTTTGAACTTTTTTATTGACCTCTTATTTGTTTATTTGTTTGTTTGTTTATCAGTCTGTGGTTTCAAGGAAGCAATTGAATTGCTTCTGTTTCTTTAATTTGTTGAGGTAGAGTGAAGTAAATGGATGCAAACCTAATTATCAAGAAGTAACAATAACCTTGTAGAGAGTTCCCAGAATACTGATGAACCACAGACGTCAGGCTTGAGATTTTTTCACAGTCTTGTCATATCTAACATGTCATCAGAGTCCAGGCAAAAGAAGTGTGATTGTTTGTTTCCTACTGTGAGTCTCTAAACATAATAAGCAGTTACCTTGATACCTGGCTTTCAATTATCAATGTTTACTTAATAAGTTTATTCACTTAATTTGAGTTCATGAATTCCTTGTCATTAGTATATTTATGCATTGGTTATGGTACCAACTACTCCAAACAAAAATGAAAACATCTGGAAAATATAGACTGACCCTATGAATAGGAAAAATATGTAGCAGGATAGTCCAAGAATCAATGTAAATTTTGAAGACCAACTATATCATTTGATGCCTGGAAGAATTCTAAATGCTCTCTTCTAGTTATCTCTAGTTACCTGTAAATATCAGCTGAATTGTGACTTTTCACAGGCATTTTTTTGTTTCTGATTCCCTTGATATTATAACTCCTCCAAATTAGTTTGCATTTTATTATATATTCTATACTTATGTGTGTTCATTTATATATTTTATATTTATTTACCTGTTTACACTCTTCCCTTTCCCTAAAGAATATAGAATCTTTCAACTCAGAGTCTATTTTGTTTTAGTCTTTTTATCCTTAGTTCCTAGCACAGTAATGGGAACAAAGAGCATAAGTCATACAGTGTTTCAGAGACAAGATTTGGTCTTTTTGATCACCAGGTCAGCCTACTATCTACTAAGTCATGATATTTCTCCTCATCTTGAACCATACTGTATTTGTCAACATCTCTGACAGTGAAGAAAATAGATTGTAATGTTGTATTAAAAGTAAAATGAATTTGTCAATTGTTTTGCAATGAGTTGGTGAACATAGAGTGTTGTGTGTGAGGAGTCAAGAAGAATCCAGTTTGGCTAGATTGTACACTATAGCAGAGGGAATAATATCCAAAGAGACTGAAAAGATAAGTTGAGATCAGCTTACACAGGACTTTACATTCTAAACAGAGGGATTTTATATTTTATCAAAAAGTAGCTAGAAAGTCACTGGAATTGATTGAAAAGTGGAGTCATATAGGTCTATTTTAGGGGGATTACCTTGGTAATAGTGTGTAGGATGGACTGGAATGGTGAGAGACATGAAACAACTTGACCCATTAAGAATCTGTTATAATTAATAACCTCTTGTAAAATAATCACTAGGCAAGAGGTGAATCCAGCCAGAACTAAGGTGTTAGCTATGTGAATGGAGGGAAGGATCCAGATGTGAGAGATTTTGTCAAGATAGAAATCACAATTGGCAACTGTAGCAAAAGAGAATGAAGAGTCTGAGATAATGCAGAGGTTATTAACCTTGAAGACTGGAATGATGGTGACATCTTCCACATCAACAAGAGAATATTGAAAAGGGGGAGGGGAAAGAATATAAATTGGGGTGAGGAATATGTTGAATTTAAGGTATCTCTGGAACAACTAATTTCAAATGGACAATAAGTAATTAGTAATATGGTAAACTGAAATTTATAGCAACTGGGTCTTGATATTTACATTCATAGAGATGCTACTTAAGACCATGGTATGAGCTTAAGTATAAGCTCACTTAGGAAGTGAGATGCAGATAGACCAACAGAGACAGACAAGGACAGAATGACAAAAAAGAAGACAGACAGACAGAGTATGCAATTTGCTTGAGAAAAGAGCAAGAGACAGTATCAAGAGCACATGAAGAGGAGTTGATTTTCCAGGGACCAGGGACACTTCTCTGTCAGAGATTGAGGAAAAGGAGTGAGAGGGTGATATATTGATGGAATTTGAAGTGAAGTGAATAGGAAAAGAGAAAACTGACGTTAAAAGAACGAAATTTTCTCAATAAAGCTGAGAGAAAGGGTTTAGGAGGAGGTGTGAAAGTATTGAGGAGGGAAGAGAAAGTTTGGAATAGCTTCTAAAGGAAATGAAATGAAAAAATCAACTTGAGAAAAATTTGAGACCCTGCTTCAAGGATCCAGTTCTCATTTGAATTCATGATATATCCAATAAGCATTGCTATGAAACTTTCTCTAGATGAGTACAATAGAACTACCCCATCCATTGTTCATAACACTATGTTCCTATTAATGCAGCTTAAAATAATGGTTTTTGAAAGCCACATCACAACCCAATTAGTATTGCTTCTGTAGCTCACTAAACATTCCTAAGTTTTAGCATAAACGTGTGTCTAGGAATATCTTCTGAGCTGTACTTGTGCACTTGAATATTGAAAAGTAATTAAAATATTCATTATCCTCTCTTTCCACTTGAGAGTTATTGTTCCTTGTTTACCTTTCATTGTCTATTAATTACAAGCAATTGAAGGCTAATTATGGATTGGACAATATTTGCATTTCACATGTTTGCCTTTCACATATATGTTTGATTTTCACACATTGATACCAAGCTCCATGGAATCTTTTATACTGAAGGAAATTCCATCTGGGCATAATCATATCAAACTAACATTTAGCATTTATGACTGAACTGTAAACAAAATTTTGAATTAATTAGTTTGATTTTTTCTGTTCTGATAAAGACATAAGCTACCATTTTTTCTTTAGAAAAAATATATCTATAATTTCTTTTACAAAAGCAGTGCCTGTTCCAAACTCTTCCCTTTCTCCTGAAGCCACCTACACCACCTCTTCTCTCCACTATTTTGACAGGAATTACTTTTCTTTATAATTCACAAGAAAAAATGAACTAATCTACCAGAAATTCCTTCATGCTATTCAGATCATCTCAACACAATCTGTGTTCTCATTGTTTTAGTTTTTTGTTGTTGTTTTTTAAAGCAGCGGTCCGGTCCTTCACCTACACTTTTGATATTATAATTTCTTGGCTCTTCTGGGAACTTGCCTCTCTCATCATCTTCTCTCTATCTTTAGCCACTAGTTCATTCCCTACTGCTTACAAACATATTCAGATCTGTTATTATTAAAACAAAAACAAAAGCAAAAATCTCCAATTGGTTTTTATCATCTCAGCTCAGATCCTAAATATCTCTGTCCACAACTGACCTCTTGGGATATAGAGGGGAAAAGAAAACTGTTTCTACTTACTACCTTCATCTTTGCCTCAGTTTTCCTTAACTACTTGCAATCCAATTTATGAGCTCATCATTAATTGAATCTCCCTTCTCTAAGTTTACCAATGACTTCTTAAATGTTAAATCTAAAAGTTTTTCTCAGTCCTTATTCTTCTTGATAACTGCAGCATATTACACTATTGACCACTCTCTGCCCTCTTGATATTCTCTCCCCTATGAATTCTCATGAAATTTCAGGGTCAGCAGGCCCCACACCTTATGCATTTATATATTCTAGGTTAGGTTTATCCCCTGCTCTCTCTCTCTCTCTCTCTCTCTCTCTCTCTCTCTCTCTCTCTCTATATATATATATATATATATATATATATATATATATATATATAGCCTCTCTCCTGATAACCTCATCAAAAGTAAAGTTTCAAATATCACCTGAAATTAAATGACCCCCAAATGTAAAAAACAGTTCTAGACTCTCTCATGAATACCACTTTTGCACCATCAACTATCTTTTAAACATCTTGAAATTGTATGTACCATACCATTTCTATTCAGGAGGTCTAAAACAGAATTTATTACCTATCCCAATAAAAACTCTGCCTTCTTTGTAACATCTCTCCATTGAGGGTACCATCATCCATCTAGTTATACAAGTTTCCAATATCAGAGTTATCCTTGATTCTTTGTTCTTTTTCACTTTGTATATCTAACCAGTTGGCAAATCTTGCCAATTCTAGCTCCATAAAATACATTTTGGCCATTCCCTTCACAAGGCACCTATCCTGGTTGAGGAGTTCATCACCACACTCCTGGATTATTTCAATGACCATCAAACTGATCTCACTGTGTTCAATCTCTCCTTTTCCCAATCTGTTCTCCCTATAGCTGCCACAATTATCTATTTGCCTCACAGGAATGATATAAGCACATTTCTTACCAAATCATTCCTATGTTCAAGAAGCTTCCTAAGCTCCTTCTTACATCTAAAGTAAAATACAAACTGCTTTAGCTTTGAAAACCCTCCACAAAATGACTCCACTGTCTATTTCCAGGCTTTTTTTCTTCTCCACCTGTGATCACTCATCTGTATTCAAGCCAAGCTTGCCTGTTTGATAGCAATTCTATGGAATATTCACCTTCCATTTGTGTGCTTTTACATAGGCTTTCTATGCCTCATTCTAGGAATAGATTTCCTCTCTCATTCTTCATATAACATGTGGTTTTTGTCTGGCCTTAGTTTAGCCATCACTTCACTGCAGAAACCTCTTAGAAATCCCCAGTCATTAATATCCCCACAAAGTATATTTTGCACTTATTTTTCTTTACCCCTGTTGTGCCCTCCTCCCTCCCTCAAAAAGAGTATATGCTCCTCAAGTTAGGTGTTAGTTCAATTCTTTTTCTGTTATATTTAGGACCTATCACTATGTCTGACATATAGTAGAAAAGATAATGGGTGTTGGACTTGTGGTTTCATCAGTATAGGGAAATTCTGGATGAAGAAACTACTTCTAGCACCTCAGATAAAAGCCTTCTCTATAACTTTGAGTTTTAAGAGTTGCTTAGAGCTGTGAAAGGCTAAGTCACTTACCCAGAGTCACACAACCAAAATATTTCAGACACAGGCTTAAATCTAGGTCTTCCTGCTAATAAAGCTGGCTATCTACTGCTCTATCCTATCTTCTGGGTATATAGTAGGGATTTGAGAAATACATGTTGGTAGGCAGTATTTATTTAATAAATGTTTATCGAATGAATAGTAAGTGAAAAAATCCACAACTCTAAGCTTTTTGAATTAATTCATCAGGGAAATTTCAATTTATTGCTTATGATTTACAATTTAGCATAAAATAGTCAAAAAACATTTACTCACCTTGGCCTTGTTACTTTCCAGATTTCTTATTTAAAATAAATAAATAGAATTCTCAGCTGCTGTCAGAAACCTAGCTAACTTCTTTACTTTATCTACAATCCCCTGTTACCCCATTCACAAACCCACACACCTAGATACATAAGTACCTAGGAAAATTATCCACTGGTAGACTTGCAGAAAGCATGAGGAAATGACTTTTTGATGGAATAATGCATCAGAAAAAGTATTGGACCTAAGCTTCAGTTATTACACCTCCTACCATAAACCAGAAAAGCTGAGTTGCTCTCTAGTTTTGCTGAGTTTATATTAAAAACCTCAGAGAACAGGATACTTTAGGTTGTCTCCTCCAACCCAGGAAGGAGTGGGATAAAATTTAACACCACAGATAGGTGAGATCTTTTTACTTATATCTATGTGATAAAAGTGCTAAGGAAAAGAGTTCTCTGATGTAGGGACAAGGCTTAGATGAACAGTGGTATTCCCTAAGTCACACATCAGTAGCTGAACTATAACCCTGGATGCTTGATCTACCAATATAGAATTGGCCTTATTCTTGGCCTATCATCCTTAGCAGAGAGATGGTTGATAGCAAAATATCTGGAAGTTGAAAAGCTCCCAGCATTCCACTACTATCCCAAAACTTCAGACTAAGTTTATTTGCATCCCTACCTCAACTATCTGTCTCTGTTTTTCCTAGACCTGGTTTCACTGGAGCAACTAGTATAATTATCTTTCAGCAAATGCACACAAAACAAATAAAGATGGAACTAAGCTTAATCCTGAGTCTTTCTGATGAATTAAAGAAACAAACTTCAGTTATTAAAGAGTGATGGAAATGGTAACTATTATGGTAAAATAAATAAATAAATAGAAATTAAAAAAAAACAAAACCTTAGAGACTATGTCATAATCCAACCACCTTTTTTATACAAAACTTATCTAAGACACAAGAAAGTATTAAAACCCAAGGTCATATGTATAGCAAATAGCATTAAATATCAATAGTTTATAATTTTTTCCTAACAGTTTCATATTGATCAACAGTTTACTTGAAAAATGAAATGTGAATTCGCTTGAAAATATAAAAGTTGTTAATTTTCATTCAGCCCTTAATAAAAACTCTTCTTAAAACTGAGCTACTGTTGCTCTATGAAGATACAACAGATAAGATAGTCTCGCTTTTTATAATTTAAGATTATAATGCAACTAATTAACATTTTTCTTTTGTTTGAACAGTTAACATTCAGTATATTTAAAAGAACAGAAAAAGAAAAAAACAACAACATCATTTAAGAATTTCAACAGAGCTTCCAGTTTTAATATGAGTTTCTTTGTTTACTACACTTATGTCACTCTAGGGACATTTCATTGATAACAATTAAAAATCAGCCTCACAATTTGAAATTCTCTATGGTATACTGAAAAGAGAATATTTGAGGGAAATGGTAAAGGGAAATTAAAGATAAATTTATTTGTCACCATAAACTAGCCAGGTAAATCATTTAACTTCTTGGAGCATCAATTTCTCTAAACAACAATTTCCCATTTTTCAAATATTATGATCTGAATTAAATATTTCAAAAAGTAAACTCTGCTGGGGGTAGATCCAAGATGGCAGAGTAAAAGTAGGGACTTGCTAGAGCTCTCCTGCAAACCCCTCCAAATACATGTAAAATGACTCTAAACAAATCCTAGAGGGGCAGAGACCACAAAATGACAGAGTGAAGCACATCTCCAGCCCAAGACTTCCTGGAAGGTCGACAGGAAGGATATATCACACCAGGCTAGGAGTGGAGTACACTTCAATATGGGCCATACCAGCATAGACAGGGCAAGAGTAGCCCTCAGGAGACTGAATTACTGATAGCTGTGGCAATTTCCAGACTTCTCAACCCACAAATGATGAGGACAGCTTGGAAGTTCAGTGAGGGAACTCTGTGTGACCTGGGTGAAAGAGTAGCACAGTCTGGCCCTAGCCCTGGGGGAACAGAGGTGGTGGCAGTGGCCACAGCAGCAGCAGTTGCTTCCAGAGCTGTGGGCTGACAGACTATGAGTGATTAAGCAGCTGCTATAAAACCCTTGAAGCCTAGGACAGTGCACTTGCCCTGATGCCCACCCACACTGGAAGCCAAGTCCTTCCTTAAAAAAGCAATCAGAAGTCAAATATTTGCCTGGGAAGATGAGCAAACAGTGGGGGGAAAAGTCAGATCATAGAATCTTACTTTGGTGACAAAGACAAACATACAACCAGAAAAAGACAACAAAATCAACATACCTACATCAAAATCCCCAAGAAAAATATGAATTGTTCAAGCAGGTATGGAAGAGCTCAAAAAAGATTTTGAAAATTGAGTAAGAGAAGTAGAGGAAAAAATTGGGAAGAAAAATTGGAGTGATGCAAAAAAAATCATGAAAAATGAGTCAGTTTACTAAAGGAGATCCAAAATATACTGAAGAAAATAACATCTTAAAAAATAGACTTAGGGGCGGCTAGGTGGTGCAGTGAATAGAGCACCGGCCCTGGAGTCAGAAGGACCTGAGTTCGGAGCCGGCCTCAGACACTTAATCCACACAAACAAAAAAACCTAGCCATGTAACCTTGGGCAAGTTATTTAACCCCAATTGCCCTAAAGGGGCAGCTAGGTGGCACAGTGAGTAAGAGCGCCGGCCTCAGAGTTGGGATGACCCAAGATCAGATCCAGCCTCAGAAAATGAGCACCCACGCATAAATAATGACTAGCCGTGTAACCTTGAGCAAGTTACTTAACCCCAATTGCTTAAAAAAAATAGACTTACCCAAATGACAAAAGAGGTACAAAATATCAATGAGGATGATTGAGAGGATTCTGGGAAGATGGCAGAGTAGGTGAGGAAACTCAAAGCTCTCTATATTTTCTCCCACAATAAAGTTAAAATAGCACCTTAGGGCAAAAATGTGTGGGTGGAGATAAATAAAAATAGGGACACAACCTGAGTCTTCCTGGAACAATTTGAGAAGAATAATCCCAGGATGAGTTTTGGTCCCCATGAAAAGTAAACACCTCTAGGCTAGGGTCTGCTTCAACAACAAGAGGCAAGAAGCACAAACAATAAGAGGTAAGCCCTGGGGTTGGTTGGTTGGTTTGAGAGGCTGCCTTAGGCCCAGGAACAGGAACTGTTGCCCCAGGGGAGTTGGGTATCTGAGCCCAGGAAGATTGAGAGAATCTCTGTTGCGCAGGAATTTCAGAACCAGCTGTGTTGTGAAAAGCAGCGAGGGCAAGAAGGAAGCAGCACATGCCCACTGACTGCAAAAGCAGAATTGGGCAAAGTAAAGTCAGCAAAATTATTAGAGATCAAGAGGTAAGTAATCAAGAGCATTGCTGAGGGTCAGTTCAAGGTGCACAGGACATTTGAGAATTGCCACCCAGAACTGCCAAGGAATGAGGACATATAGCTGTGATGCTGATACTTTGTCTGTTTTGATGTTGTTTTGCCAGATTCAGCCACTGGTAAAGGATAATGCTGTTGTTGCAGAGGTCCTAGAACCTTGCTGTTGGTTCATAAGCCCTGTAGAAGGATTTTCTTGTTGTATGGTTACAGAAATCCTGGAAGAGGATCTTGCTGATGTTTTCAGGGATTCTAGGACAGTTCTGCAGACAGAGAATGAATTAATGAGAACACTGGCAATGTATCTTGTGGCCTTGCTAAACTTTTTTTCCCCAGGAACAGAGATCACTGAGAACTTGCATCAGATCAAGATGAAGAAAAGACCTCTCTTTGGGTATTAAATGCTGTCATGATATCATAAAGTGATTGTAACTCAGGGGTAGATGGCCTTAATGATCTCTACTGCCCGTTTTGAGAAGGTGCTTTGTGTTGACTGATGACAATTGTAATACAGTTGAGATCCAGGGGTGGGAAACTTTTGACTTTTTTATGCTCTGTGACTGACCAAATGAATACTTTGTTTATGGTTGGAAACTAATCTCCATTTGAGAATAGAGACTTTGTGATTGACTAAATGAATATACTGCCCAGGAATGGAGGAGTACTTGGAAATTATTGAATTACACTTGGTGAATACTGTATTTTGAATTATGCTGTGTTTTGATTTTCTCTGTTCTTAATTTGTCACTGAATAAAATGGAGAACTGCTATGCTGGTATGTTGAACCTTGGAGGCTGTCTTTGCTTGTCATGACATTTATCATACAGGCTTTCTTGAAATGAAAAATTATTGTTACATATTGTGAATCCTCCCTTATGTTCTGCTATGCGCAAGACATGCATTTTTTCTTTCTTTGTATTTAAGTTCCAATATTAAGTGTAGGATAGGTTTTTGTTTCTTTTCTCTATTCTGTATTTGTGTTTAAAGGAAAATTTTGAGAAAAAAGCCAATAAAGATAAGAATGCCTTCAAAAGAAGAATTGGCCAAATGGAAAAAGAAGGTTCAAATATTCTCTAAAGAAAACAATTCTTTGAAAATTAGAATAGAGCAAATGGAAGCTAATGACTTTCTGAGAAATCAAGAAATTATAAAACAGAAACAAAGGATGAAAATATAAAAGACAATGTAAAATATTTCAGTGGAAACACCACTGACCTGGAAAGTAGACTCAGGAGAGATAATTTTAAAATTATTGGACTACCAGAAAACCATGATCAGAAAAAGAGCCTAGATGTCATCTTTCAAGAAATTATCAAGGAAAACTCCCCTGAAATTCTAGAACCAAAGTGCAAAATAGAAGTTGAACATATCCCTTAATTGCTTCTTGAATGATATCCCAAAAGAAAAACTCCTAGGAATATTGTAGCCAAATTCCAGAGTTCCCAGGTCAAAGAGAAAATATTGCAAGCAATCAGAAAGAAACAATGTGAGTATTGTGGAAATACATTCAGGATAACACAACACCTAGCAGCTTCTACATTAAGTGATTCAAGGGCTCAGAATGACATATTAGAGGTCAGAGGAGCAAGGATTAAAACCAAGAATCACCAACCCAGCAAAAGTGAGTATAGTACTTCAGGGGGAACAATGGACAAAATGGACATTTTAATGAAACAGAGGACTTTTTTTTTACTTTTTGCAGGGGGGAAGGCAGGGCAATTGGGTTTGGGACTTGCCCAAGATCACACAGCTAGTAAGTGTTAAGTGTCTGAGACCAGATTTGAACTCAGGTACTCCTGACTCCAGGGCCAGTGCTCTATTTATTGCATGCCTAGCCACCCCAGAAATAGAAGACTTAAAAACATTCTTGATGAAAAGACCAGAGCTGAAGAGAAAATTTGTCTTTCAATTATATGAATTAAGAGAAGCATGAAAAGGTAAACAAGAAAGAAAAATCATAAGGGACTTATTAAAGTTGAACTGTTTACATTCCTACATGGAAAGATGCAACTTATAAATCATGAGAACTTTCTCCAGATTAGGGTAGTTGGAGGAAAGATAGATAGATAGATAGATAGATAGATAGATAGATAGATAGATGGTGCAGGGTGAGTTGAATGTGAAAGTATGATATCTAAAAATTAAAATTAAAGAGTAAAAGGTGGAGTCAAGATGGCAGAGTAGAAACAGGACTTCAGTGTGGCTCCAGCTTACACTTTCACCAATCCATGTAAAAGGGGACTCTGAACAAATGTTGGAGCTGCAGAACCCACAAAATGACAAAGAAAAGCTAACCTCCCACTGAGGACAGCCTGGCAGCCCAGCAGGGAATAGTCAGCACAGAACGCTGGGAGCTGAACCCAGGCCAGCATGAGTTGGAGGTTTTAGCCCCAGGGTGGGCCTGACCAGCAGCCAGTAGGAGGGACTACAGAACACCAGCAGTTATGCCCTTTCCAGAATTATTAACACATAGACTTCAAGGACAAAGTGAGAGATAAGTGAAGTATGGATGTTGGGACTCACTAGTTGGGAGAGGGTGTTGGGCTCTTCCTCCCAGGCGAGAAGCCGCTGAGATGCTTAGGTGCAGCCGGCAACATGTAGCAGCTTCAGCTCTTGGCCTGAAGACGGTAGCGGACCCAATGACCAGACTAGGGGGTAACTCTTGCTTTAACTTCCTTGGATCTGGATTGCAGTCTACAATGGAGGTGTTGGGGTGTGTGACCAGTTTGCCAGAGTGTGTGGAGGCTTCAGAGAGGTCACACAACTAATATCTCCATCAGCTGAGAGAATCCCAGTGTTTGGGACAAAAGCTCCCCTGTCTGGTGGCAGAGTCCTACTGTGGCAACAAGCCCAAAAGTCAAGTAATTGAGTGGCAATTTGCCTAGGCAAAGGAAACAAAATAAACAGAAAAATGCAACATTGGACTCCTATTTTGGGGGCAAAGAGGATCGAAGCATGGACTAGGAGGAAGACGGTGAGTTCAGAACTCCTGTACCAAAAGCTTCAAATGAAAATATGAGTTGGTTACAGGCCATAGAGGAGCTTAAGAAGCAGATAAGAGGAGTGGAGGAAAAATTGGGAAGAGAAATAAAAATGATACAAGAAAATTATGAAATGAGAGTTAACAGCCTGACTGAGGAAAATAACACCTTAAAAATTAGACTAACTCAAATGACAAAAGAGGCTCAAAAAGGCAATGAGGAGAGGAATGACTTAAAAAGCCAAATTTGCCAGATGGAAAAACAATCTCAAAGGCTCACTGAGGAGAATCTTTCCTTTTGATTTAGAATGGACCAAAGAGAAACTAGTGACTTTGTGAGAAATCAAGATGGTGTTAAACAGATCCAAAGAAATGAAAGAATAGAAGGCAATGTGAGATATCTCAGGGGCAAAACCACTGACCTGGAAAAATAGTTCCAGGACAGATAATTTAAAAATTATTGTACTACCTGAAAGCCACAATCAAAGAAAGAACCTAGAAATCATCCTCCAAGAAATTCTCCAGGAAAACTGCCCTGATGTTTTAGAACCAGAGGGCAAAATAGAGATTGAAAGAATCCACTGATAACCTCCTGAAAAAGATTTCAAATAGAAAACTCCTAGGAATATTATAGCCAGGTTCTGGAATTCCCTGATTAAGGAGAGAATATCACAAGCAGCCAGGTAGAACCAAGTTGAATATTGTGGAAACACAATCAGGATAACACAGGATCTGGCAGCTTCTACACTGAGGAATCAAATAAACTGGAATATGATATACCACAGGACAAAGACCTGGAATTAAAACCAAGAATCACCTACCCAGCAAAACTGAGTATCATGTTTCAGGGAAAATTATGGTTATTCAGTGGATTAGAGGACTTTCAAGCAATTCTTGAAGAAAAAAACAGAGTTGAATAGAAAATTTGACATTCAGATACAAGAAGCAAAAGAATCATGAGAAGGTAAACAGGGAAAAGAAATAAGGAACTTATCAAAGTTGAACTTTTTACATTGCTACATGGAAAAAACATAATTATAACTGAGAGAACTTTTCTCAGTATGAAAATAGTTGAAGGGAATATATATATATATAGTCTTTAGTGGAGGGTATATAGGCATAAGAACACATATGTGAATGTGTGTGTGTGTGTGTGTGTGTATGTTAACAAGTAATGTTTACAGGTATACATAGATAGAGGGTACAGGACCAATTTAATAGGAAGGGATGATACTTAAAAGGTGAAATCAAGAAGTGAGAGCAAAATATAATGAGAGGAAATGAGGAGAGACAGAATGGGGCAAATTATCTCTTATAGAAGAAGCAAGGGAAAATGGGTACAAAGGAGGGGAAGAACAGGAAGGCATAAGGGAATAAGTCAACCTTATAATCATTGTATTTGGCTCATGCAGGGAAGGAGATACACGTGAAACAGGGTGTTTCACAGTACAGGAGAATAGGGGAGAAGGGGAGAAGAGGGGTCATGATGGAAGGGAGGGCAAGCTGAGTGGGAGGGAAGTAGGAAGCACACACTTTTCAAAAGGGGCAGGACCAAAGTAGAGAATAGAACAAGTGGGAGGTGGGATAAGAGGGAGGGAAATATAGTCAGTCTTATGATATAGCTACTATGGTAATGTTTTGCATTAGCTACACATGTACAACTTATATTGAAATGCTTATCTTCCCAGTAAAGGTGTGTGAAAAGGGAGGAAGGGATTGAATTTGGAATTCAAATTTTTAAAACCAATTGTTTAAGTATACACACACACACACACACACACACACACACACACACCCCATTATTAATACTATTTCACATGTAACTGGGAAATAAGAGAAGGGGATATCCTGGGGGACTGCTATTTTGGGGAGGTGTGTAGGGGAAAAAACGAGGTAAAAATTTGTAACACCAAAACTGGTGGAAATGAATGAAGTAAAATAGAAGTTAATGAAGCTTTTGAAAAAAGGGGTAAGAGAGGAATATATTGGGAGAAGGAAAAAATGGAGAGATAGAATGGGGTAAATTATCTCACATAAAGGAGGCCAAAAAAAGGTTTCACAATGGAGGGAAAGAGGGGGGAAGTGAGAGAGAATAAGTGAAATTTATTCTCATTGGATTTGGCTTAAGGAGGGAATTTCATACACACGCAATTGGATATCTTACACTACAGGAAAGTAAGGGGGAAAGGGGAAAGAGGGGAAGAGGGGGGATAGAAGAGGGAGTAGATTGGTGGAGGGGGTAGTCAGAAGTAAACATTTTTTAAATTAATTTATTAGTTTAGTTTCAGTTAACAATATTCAATTCCATAGTTCCTTAATTTTCAAATTTCCTTTACTTCCCTCCCCCCATGACAGCATATAGTCCACTACAGGATCTGCAAATACATTCATATTAGACATTAGTCCAATTACAAAGGCATATTGTACTAGGTGGGATGAAAGATGGTAAAGAAGAAATAAAACCAAACAATGAAAAGTAAAAGATCAATTAGTTTGCTTCCATCAGGATTCAAGTTCAGTTCTTTCTTGTTATATCTCTGGATGTCACATTTCTCTCTTTCATGAGACTTTTGCGATTGACTTATATCACTGCATTGCTGAGAAGAGTCCAGTCTATCATAGATGGCCATCACACATATGAAGTGTCTGTGATTGTATACAATTTCTTTTGATTCTACTCTTCTCACTCAGCATCAGTCTGTATAAGCCTTTCCAGGTAAATATGAAACCTGTCTCCTCCTCGTTTCTTATAGCACAATAATATTATATTACATTCATATACCACAACTTGTTTAGCCATTCCCCAATTGATGGGCACCCCCTTTAGTTTCCAATTGCAACCACAAAAAGGGTGGTTATAAATATTTTTGTACATATAGGTCTTCCTCCCACTTCTATGATCTCTTTGGGATATAACAGTAGAAGCAAACATTTTTAAAAAGAAACAGGGTATAAGGATAAAATAGAACAAGTGGGGCATGGCAGGACAGGATGGAGAGAAACATAGTCTTTCACATCATGATCATCATGGAAATATTTTGCATAACTACACACATATAATCTATATTGAATTACTTGTATTCTTTTTTTTTTGCTTTTTTTGGAGGACAATTGGGGTTAAGTAACTTGCCCAAGGTCAAACGGCTAGGATTTTGTTTCTGTGTGTTAAGTGTCTGAGGCCGGATTTGAACTCAGTTCCTTCTGACTCCAGGGCTGGCACTCTACTCGCTGTGCCACCTAGCCGCCCAAATTGCTTCTCTTCTTAATGAAGGTGGGTGGGGAGAGAAGAAGGAAAAGAATTTGAAAATTAAAGTCTCAAAAATGTTAAAAATGGATTTGTCCATGCACCTGTGAAACAAGATATACAGACAATGGGGTATAGGAATCTATCTTGCCCTACAAAAAAGTAAAGGGGATTGGGATAAGAGGAGAGATGATAGAAGAGAAGGCAGACTGGGTGAAGGAATAATCATAATGCATGCCATCTTGGGGCAGGGGTAGGGGAGAGATGGGGAGAAAATTTGGGGGAAATGGGGGAAAACTAAAAATAAATTAATTAATAAAAATAAAAATACAATATTTAAGCACAAAAAAGAAAGGCAAACTATATTTAATCACCCATATCACTGATTCTTCCATAGTGTATATTTCAAGATACAAGTATGATCCAGAATTGATCATTTATATTCACCTGGAGAATTAAGTCAGACAAACACAATTCTTTTGGACAGTCTTCTTCATTAGTTTATTAATATTCAAAGAAAACAAAGATTATAGACAGTCCATGTAAGAGTAGTGTCCTTTTAGAGAAAATAGTGTGAAGCCCATCTTTCCTAAAGCAACCTTAAAAAGTTGGAATTACTTTAAGTTCATTGTAGTAGAATTCTGAGATCCTTATAATAATTGTGTGTGCACTAATGTTGGGGCTTACTTGACACATCATTTGGTCTTTGCAGTATTTCATGTATGAGATAGATAACTATAAAACTTTCAAGTCTTGCTATACTAAAGTATCTATCACAGACAAAGATATAAATTGAGGTATAGACAATTACTACTAAAATGACCTATTGACTTTTAAAAAAATTTCTACTGAGGAGTCAAAGATATTTGTCAATAATATTGACACCAATTGAATTGATTTACTCTGTTAACTTTGAATGTTTAAAAATGTATATATGTGCTTAATTTATATAATAAAATAGGTGGTGGTGGTAGTAGAGGTGTGAAAGTGTGTGTGTGTGTGTGTGTGTGTGTGTGTATGTGTGTGTATGTGTAGGGAAATTTCTATACTGAAAGTTCAACATATCAATGAAGTCACATATCTGGACCAGAAGAAAAAAGATAAATATAGTCCAAGATTCTGTACTAGGCATACCTCTCTTCTCCCTCGACACGCTCTGTCTTTCTACTAATCAATTCTCATGGATTTAAATGCCAATTCTATGCATATGATGCCCAGGTATATATACCTAATCCTAGTCTATTCTCTGACTAGTCCCTATAATGAATTGCCATTTAACAGTTCAAATTCTATATATTGGAGTCATTTTAGAGTCAATATCCTAAATTAAAGTCATTTTATCCTTAAAACTTTCTTCTGGGGGGGGGGAGCCAAGATGGCGGAGTAGAAACAACTCGTCCAAGCCACTCTGCCCCCAGATCACCTCCAAGCTATGTAAAAGGGGACTCTGAACAACTTGTGGAGCCCCAGGACCCATAGAACGACACAAAGAAGCTAACCTCCCGCTGAGGACAGCCCAGCAGCCCTGCAGGAAGGAACAGCACAGAGCTCTGGGAGCCAGCAGCAAGTGGAGCGCAGAGTGCGGGGAGCCAAGCCAAGTGCAGCCCAGGTCCCCTTGAGCCGAGGTTTTAGCCCCAGGGCAGCAGGGCCAGCAGCCAGCTGGAGAGACCCCAGAACACCAGCAGCAGTGGCAACTCCAGAATTATCAACATAGACATGCCTAGGACAAAGTAAGAGGTTAGTGTCCTGTGGATTTGGGACCAGTATTTGGGGAATGCGTTGGCTCCCTCCCAAGGGGGCTAGAAGCCGATGAGGAGACACGCCATTTTGTAGTTTTCAGAGGCAGCTCCAGCTCCTAGCCTGCGAAGCATAGGGAGATCCAGCGATCAGTCTCGGGGGGGGGGGGGGGTAATCGCTCTTGCTTTAACCTCCCTGGATCTGGATTGTGATCTAGGGTGGAAGTCGTGGGTGGGTTTACAGCTTTCCAGAAACGGAAGTTGCCCCCCACACATTCAGGACGAAAATTCCCCTATCTGGCCTTAAAGCCATAGTGTGGCAACAAGCCCAAAAGTCAAGTAATTAAGTGGCAACATGCCAAGGCAAAGGAAACAGAAAAATGCAACCCTAGACTCCTATCTTGGGGGCATAGAGCGGGAAAAGGACTGTGAGGACAGAAGTCCTGCTCCAAAAGCCCCAGGGGAAAACATGAGTGGGTTGCAGGCCATAGAGGACCTTAAGAAGGACTTTAAAAATCAAATAAGAAAAGTGGAGGAAAAATTGGAAAGAGAAATGAGAAGGATACAGGAAAAGCATGAAATGAGGGTCAACAGCCTGACTGAGGAAAACAACACCTTAAAAAATAGACTAACTCAAATGGCAAAGGAGGCCCAAAAGGGCAATGAGGAGAAGAATGCCTTAAAAAGTCAAATTTGCCAGATGGAAAAAGAATCTCAAAAGCTCACTGAGGAGATTCGTTCCTTCAGAGTTAGACTGGAGCAAATGGAAGCTAATGACTTTATGAGGAATGAAGATACTGTTAAGCAGATCCAAAGAAATGAAAGAGTAGAAGGCAATGTGAAATATCTCATGGGAAAAACCACTGACCTGGAAAATAGATCCAGGAGAGACAATTTAAAAATTATTGGACTACCCGAAAGCCATGATCAAAGAAAGAACCTAGAAATCACCCTTCAAGAAATTCTCAAGGAAAATTGCCCTGATGTTTTAGATCCAGAGGGCAAAATAGAGGTTGAAAGAATCCACAGATCACCTCCTGAAAAAGATCCCAAAAAGAAAACTCACAGGAATATTATAGCCAGGTTCCAGAATCCCCAGATCAAGGAGAATATACTACAAGCAGCCAGGAAGAAACAATTTCAATATTGTGGAAACACAATCAGAATAGCCCAGGACCTGGCAGCTTCTACACTGAGGGATGGAAGGGCATTAAGTGGCAACTTGTACGATATTCCAGAGGGCAAAAGAGCTGGGACTGAACCCAAGGGTCACCTACCCAGCAAAACTGAGTATTTTGTTTCAAGGGAAAATATGGTCATTCAGTGGAATAGAGGACTTTCAAGCATTCTTGAGGAAAAAACCAGAGTTGAATATAAAATTTGACATCCAGACACAAGAAGCAAGAGATGCCTGAGAAGGTAATCAGGGAAAAGAAATCAAAAGGAACTTATCAATGTTGAACTATTTACATTCCTATATGGAAAAGCAATAACTGTGACTGATGAAACCTTTCTCACCATGAAAATAATGGAAGAAGGGTGTGTGGTCATATGAATATATATATGTGAATGTGTGTGTATATGGTTACAGTTATATATGGATAGAGGGCATAGGTTGAATTTGTTGGAAAGGGAGAATACTCAAGGGGTGAAGTTAAAAGGTGAGAGAGGAATGTTGCTAGAGGAGATGGGGAGAGGCAGGGTGGGGTAAACTCTCTCATGTAGAAGAGACAAGGGGAAGTAGTTGCAGGGGAGAAGAAGAACAGGAAGGCTGAAAGGCAAAACCATATTCTAATTGAATTTGACTCAGGGAGTGAATGACATACATACTCAATGGGATATCTCACCCTGCAGAAGAGTAGGGGTGAGGGTGATGAGAGGGGGTATGATGGAGAGGAGTGCATGCTGGGGGAGGGGAGGTTGGAGGTGCCCACTTTTGACGTGGGACAGGATCAAAGTAGCGAGCAGACCAGTTGGGGTTTGGTATGGGTGGGAGGGAAATATAGCCAGTCTTTTACAATATATCTACTATGGTAATGTTTTGCATAGCTATACATGTACAACATATACTGAATTGCTTATCTTCCCAGTGGGAGTGGATGACAAGAGATGAAGGAAATGGATCTGGAATTCAACGTTTTAAAATTAAATTTTTCATATATAAAAAATATATTATTAAGAGGGGCAAGTAGGTGGTGCAGTGATTTAGAATACCCATCATGGAGTCGGGAGGACCTGCGATCTGTTCTGGCCTCAGAAAATTAAAAAAATGACTAGCTATATAACCTTGAGCAAGTTACTTAACCCCAGTTGCTTTAAAAAAATAAAAGTACTATTAGGAAATTATGTGACCAATTGGATATAGGAGTAGACATTTTGTCCAATCATTCATTGCTACTCAAATATCTCCCTAATAAGAATTATGCATATAAATACAGCTGTCTCTGCTGTCAAACGACAACAATAAGTTCAATAATGATAAGCTGATGAATTACCAATATGAAAGACTAATCCCTAACATGCAGCAAGCTCACTCAATACTCAAAGTACCCAACATTCTAGCAGGCAGAAGCAATCATTTTCACAGGCTCACACACTGAATTCCATTCAGGAATTTTCTCTTCTGCTACTGTAGTCTCTGCCAGCACACAATTATTTTGCCCCTACCTCACCATTTGGTGGCAATTATCAGCAGAACACAACTCTGATAACTTTCTCAATCACTTTATCACTCCTTACCTCCTATACAACCTACAGAGGAAGAAGAATTATAGGAAAAAAGAGTATACTGCACTATAGTAACATTCACCGAGAGAAACATGGATCAGAGGAAATTAAGACAGAAGTTCAGTTTTTATGTGAGGGCAGGGTTATCACAGGATGAGAAGAAAGGGGACTTTCATCCAGATGAGACCAGTTTGGCTCCCCAAGATGCCACTGTGGGCTGGATGTAGGCTGTGAAATGCCACGCACTAGCAGCTTTCAAGAAGAATGCTACTGTAAAAAGCTTTTAAAATTCTGATTATACAGTATAGTGAACACTGTATTTATTCCATATCAAATCAAAGCAAAACATTCACAAAAAATCAAGGTACAGCACTCACAATATTACAACTTCTAACAGAAAATCACAATATGGTATTCACAACAGCTTATCATAAAAATGGCCACATAGTTTTCACCAAAATGGCCACAATATTTAGAATAAAGAACAACCATCTCAAAGTACAATAGTCAAAGTCTTCCTCTAAAGGGGCACACTAAATTAACTAAATCAGTCACTTATTCAGCAATCAATTACTAAGTATCATTAATTATTAAGTACAATCATTAGAAAATACACAAACCCTCCACCCCTGTATCACTAGTAAACTACAATTTCATCATTACTCAGTACCCACAGAGAGGTCTTTTCATCTTGACTTGGGGTTAGTTATCAGATTCCATGGTCCCAAATTCTACCAGACTGTCACCTGGGTTCATTGACAGACAGCTCCCTGTTCCTTGTCCAACTCTCTAGGTAGGTCCTGCTCCACACTGAAGTTCATAGGGTCCAGTCGATCTCAAATCCTTCACAATTTCTGCTCCCAGGAATTCAAGGTTCAACCAAGCCACAAACAGACAAAGTGTTAGCATACTGATCATGCTTTCTCAGTCTTCTGCAGATCATTCAAAAAATCAGAATCAGCTTATCCAGCCTGGGGGTAAGGGGCTCCTGGATTCGTCAACATGGGAAGAAGCTAAGAAAACTTTTACGTTCAGTACTAGGACATCATGAGTAAGAGAGTAAGAGATATAGACAAATAAGGAAAAAAAAGACTGAAATAACCAAAGTTCTCAAGAATAAGAATGCTTCATTAAAATTACTGAGCACAAGCAGTTAAATCAATAGGGAAGACTTTGAAAACGAAAGGGAGATGGCCTCCACCACATCTAAACAAGTATAGCTTTCCCTGAATAAATATTGTAAAGCCAAAAAAATGAGTCAATATCTAAAACAAAACAGAGCACTCTGGGTTCCCAAGTGGTCATGGAATCATTGTAGGATGTTCCAAAATAGTTCAAGAGAGATTTAAAACTCATAACATATGCATTTATGGCCTACAAAGAAGAAATAATAGGAATAGTAAAACTTGAATCCACAATGGTGAATCTCTCCAAAGAAATGAAAGAGAAAGCAATTGATTGTAAATACAAATGTACCAAAGTAAAGGACAGTCTGGGAAAAGAGGAGAAAAGAGCAATAGCATTTATAAAAGGTTTTCTATGCAAGGAAAATATGTTGATTTTGATGACAGACTGTGTAGAGAAACCTCAGCATTATAGCATTATCAGGATGTGAAAGTTGAAAAATCTGAACACCACTGAGCAAGAAATAGCATACACACATGCTTGGATCTGCATTGCAGTCTAGGGTGGAGGTTCTAGGGTGTGCAACCAGCTTGCTAGAGTGTGTGGAGGCTTTAGAGAGGGCACTCAACTAATATATTTGGCAGCTGAGAAAACCTCGGCATTTGGGATGGAAGCCCCCTGTCAGGTAGCAGAGTCAGGGGTCAAGTGACTGATTGGTGACATGAGTAGGCAAAGAAAGTAAAATAGAGTACCCCAACCTTTCATTCCTACTTTGGTGACAAAAAGGCTCAAAGTATGGAACTGGAGGAAGACAGTGAAGTCAGAAATCCTTCACCAAAAGCTTCAAAGAAAAATACAAGCTGGCTATAGGCAATAGAGGACCTTAAGAAGCAAATAAGAGAAGTGGAGGAAAAATTGGGAAGAGAAAAAGAACACTGCAAGAAAATTATGAAATGAGAGTCAACAGCTTTATTGAGGAAAAATAACACCTTTAAAATAGACTAATTCAAATGGCAAATGGGGCTCAAAAAGGCAATGAGGAGAAGAATGCCTTTAAAAGCTGAATTCGCCAGCTGGAAGAAGAACCTCAAAAGCTCACTGAGGAGAATCATTCCTTCAGCATTCGATTGGAGCAAATGGAAGCTACTGACTTTATGAGAAATCAAGATACTGTTAAATAGTATCAAACAAATAAAGGAATACAAGGAAATGTGAAATATCTCATTGGAAAAAATCACTGACTGGGAAAATAGGTCCAGGAGAGATAATTTAAAAATTATTGGACTACCTGAAAGCCATGATCAAAGAAAGAACCTAGAAATCATCCTTCAAGAAATTCTCAAGGAAAACTGCCCTGACATTTTAGAACCAGAGGCAAAATAGAGGTTGGATGAATCCACTGATAAGCTCCTGAAAAAGATCCCCCCCCCCCCCAAAAAAAAAAAACTCTTAGGAATACTATAGCCAGGTTCTGAAATTCCCAGATTAAGGAGAAAATATTACAAGCAGTCAGGAAGAAACAATTTGTATATGGTGGAAACATAATCAGGATAACACAGGACCTGGCAGCTTCTAGACTGAGGGATCAAAGGGCTTGGAATATGATATTCCAGAGGGCAAAGGAGCTGGCATTAAAACCAAGAATCACCTACCCAGCAAAACTGAGTATCCTGTTTCAGGGGAAAATACAGTCATTCAGTGGAATAGAGGACTTTCAAGTATTCTTGATGAAAAAACCAGAGTTGAATAGAAAATTTGATATTGAGATACAAGACCAATAGAAGTTTGAGAAGGGAAAAGAAATCATAAGGAACTTATCAAAGCTGAATTATTTACATTCCTACATGGAAAAAACAATAATTGTACCTGATGAAACTTTTCTCAGTATGAAAATATTTGAAGAAGGGTATATGGGCATATGAATACATATGTGAATGTGTGTGTAGATTTTTACAGGTATACATAGATAGAGGACACAGGACCAATTTAATAGGAGGGGTTGATACCTAAAAGGTGAAATTTATGAGGTGAGAGGGTAATATAATGAAAGGAGATGGGGAGAAACAGAATGGGGTAAACTATCTCATATAGAAGAGGCAAGGGAAAATGGATAAAATGGATGGGAAGAATATGAAGGCAAAACACTATACTCATTGAATTTAGCTCAGGGAGAGAACAAGATACATACTAAATAGGATATCTCACCCTACAGGAGAGTTGGGGAGAAGGGGATGAGAGGAGTAATGATGGAAGGGAGGGCATGCTGTGGGTGGGGGGGGTGGACACACCCGCTTTTGAAAAGGGACAGGATCAAAGTAGAGAATAGAATAAGTTGGAGGTGGGATAAGAGGGAGGGAAATATAGTCAGTCTTTTACAATATATATACTATGTTAATGCTCTGCATAGCTACACATATACAACATATACTGAATTGCTTATCTTCCCAGTAAGGGTAGGTGACAAGGGAGGAACGGAATGAATCTGGAATTACAGTTTTAAAATAAAATCTTTAAATATACATAAATACTATTATTGATACTATTTTACATGTAACTGTGAAATAAGATACACAGGCATTTGGGGCATAGAGATGCAACATGCTCTACTGGAAAAGTTGAAGGGGGTATGGGAGAAGATTTGGGAGAGAGCAGATTGGAGGAGGGCATATCCTGTGGGACTACTAATTTGGGGATGGTGGGTAGGGGAAAAACGGAAAAAATTGTAACTCGACATCTGGAGGAAATGAATGATGTGAACCAGAAGTTAATAAAGCATTTGAAAAAGAAAACAACTTCTTAAGAATGAGATTAGGAAGACCCATACCTCTCCAATCAGCAATTTGTCAGAAAAACATTTGGGCATCTCAGTTGTCTCCAAAAGGGGTATATGGCTGTCTAGAAAGTGAATACAATCTTATTGACAGAGGCATTGTGACCAGGACCAGGGAACTGACAATCCTGGTGTAATCAGTGTTGACCATTCAGATCAGGAGTAAAGTGACCAGTTCTGGCTACCACATTTTCACCCTTTCTGTGTTTTCCTAATGCATAACACAGTGCCTGGCACAAAGTAGATACTTAATAAATGTTTATTGACTTGACTTAATAAGTCAGAGAGTAGCTGACATGAGCAATTAGGGTGCTGAAAGTCTTCAATGTCATGCCATATAAAGTTTTCCTGAAGGAATTCAGAACATATGGCCGATAAAAGAGAAGACTTAGATGGAACACAATATCCGTCTTCTACTATTTGAAGGGTTTTGCCAGAGGGGATAGATCATTAATTGCAAACTGATTGAACCTTAATACACAGGGCAGGAGTTGCAAAGGAACAAATTTGGGCTTGATGTATAGAATTACATCCTAATAATTAGAACTATACACATGTTATGTGTGGTATGGACTGGTTCAGGAAGTAATCAGTTACTTTTCTGTAAAGACTTAAAGGACACCTACCATACATGTTGCAGAAGATATTTTTCTTCAGGAATAGTTTGGATTAGATGGCCTCTGAGGTAACTTCTAAATATTTGGTATCTTCCATTCTATAGGACAAAAGGGAAGAGACTAAGGGAGGAAATTACTCTTCTGCATCATTGCCTAAATATGGTTTGCCTTATTTGGTCATGTACAAAATTTTTAAAATGTTCATGATTGTAAGAGTAGTTCGGCCTTTAACTTTTTTGTTTGTTTTGCCTCACCTGTATCTTATAGTTTATGCTACTCCTCTCCCCTTCTAGAGAGCCATACCATGTGAAACAGAGAATAAAAGAGAAAAACAGCTTAGCAATCTGAGCAGACATCTAAAGTCTGATATTATGAGGCAGTGTGATACATTAGAAAGAACAATGACACAGCTATTAGAAGACTTCATTTCAAAGGCTGCCCCTTATGTGTATTATTTGTGTGACCTTGGGTAAATCTGTCTATCTTTCTCATTCTCAGTTTCTTCATTATCAAAATGATGGTGTTGGTCTATGTAGCTTCAGATATCACTGTCAACTTTACATGACTCATACTATGATCAAATATTCTGTATCCAGTTCTTTACTTCTGAAAATAAGAAAGGAAGATACTTCATATCTCTTCTTTGGAAATAAATTTGGTCACTGTACATTCACATCATTCTGTTTCAATCCATTTATTAATATGCTTTCAATTTACATAGTATAGTCATTGTGTACATTGTTTTCTTGTTTCTGCTTAATTCTCTTTGCATAAGATTAGATGAGTCTTCTCGTGTTCACTATATTAATTATATTCATTGTTTCTTAAAGGAGAATTTTTTATTATTTTTAATATATTCATTATATTCAACTATTATAGCTTGCTTTGCCATTTTCCAATAAATGGATATCTACTTTGTTTTCAGTTCTTTGCTACTAGAAAGGAAGAAAAAATGTTTATATAAAAACTTTGGTAGGACCTTTCTTTCTATCTTCAGCTTCCTTAGTATACATGCCTGGCAGTATGATCACAGAATATGGATATTTTAGTCAGTTTCTTTGCCTAATTCCAAATTGCTTTCCAGAGTAACTGGATTGTTCGACAACTCCTCCAAGTGTAGGTACTGGTGTTCTTATGCCTCCCATAACCCTGTCACTATTAAATATTTCATTATTTTTTAACTTTGTCAATTTGCTGGATGTGAGATAAAGTGTGCCCCCCGCCGTTTTTAAAAAGTCTTCATAAAAGACACTATGGGTCAAAGAAAAAATATTGAATTTAGAGTTAATAGACTGGGTTTTTATCATAGTTTTGTCAGTAACTAAGTCCATAGTAAGTCATTTAAATTCCATCAGTTGCCATGTACTCATCTGGAAAATGATGGTATCGGTATCACCTTCTTCACAGGGCTGTTATGAAAAATTGTTTCACGAACTTTAAAATGTTCTGTTATTGTTACTACTATTATATTTTCTGTTTTTCTTAATAAAATTTCAGTCCTTTTGCCCATATCCCTCCCAAATAGAAGCTATATCCTTAAGATGAATGACAACATGATATAAGAGGAAGAGAGTTAGTCTTATAACTAGAAAACCTTGGTTTAAGTATAATTTCTGATTTTTACTTGCTGTGTGACCCTGAGAAAATCATTTAACTTCTCAGCAGTGTAGGAAACTATAAACTTCTAAGTTATAAAGAAGGTGCTGACCTACTTTGGTGGCAAAACTTCCCCATCTAATAGTTTTCTAATGAAATCACATGGTCAGTATCTATACTTGAAATATTTTTGAAAGAAAAAAAATACTTCGATTTACTGTATACTTCATCATGTTCAGAATAAGTAGAGATTAAAATCAGTTTTAATACTAGCTAATTGGAAGAATGGGAAAATAAGGTGGTTCAAAGTGGTTACATGACTTGCCCAAGGTGACACAGCTAGTTAGAAACCAAATATACCATGAATTAAGGTTCTTTGACTCTGAATCCAAGAGGAGGAGGCTCAGGAGTCAACATTCTGACTGAAGGTATTCCATTTTTGCAATCAAGTTGGAGTACTAGGTTCTACAAACCTCTTTTAGTGATGGTAACTGCTTTGATAGGAAGTCATAATAAAGTCAAATAACAGATTAATGAAGTCTCTTATAGGAAAATAAACTAAAGACATAAAAATTTGTGCCCTGTTTGTATTGTAACCCCAGAATATAAAGAGTGAACATCATAGTCCCACAAAGGCTATCTGCTAGGGAAGAATATAATAGATAGAATATAATAGTTTGACTTAAATGGTAATTGATGACAATGAGGGTGGTAAAATAAACATCTGCATTTAGAGATCTATTCCTTTAAATAATAGCTTAAAGTATATCGTATATTCTTACTTATCTTTTATTGAGTGCTTATTTCATTCTTATAGCAGAATGATATTCCATTCAATTCATATTTGAGAGCTTGTTAGGCCATTTTACAAGATATGGGCATCTGCTTTCTTTCCATTTTTTGCTGTTAAAGAGGAAAAAATAAATACCTTTCTGTCTCCATCTTTCTGTCTCTCTGTCTCTCTCTTTATGCACACATATACAATCTTTCTACCTTCACCTTTCTTGGTGTACATGTGTCTAAGAATTCTGATAGAATGTTTATTTCATTCTAATTAGCATGGAGACTCCTTCCAATGATACACATTATATCCTATAGTAAGTTCTAATTTAATGCTTATTGACTGAATAACTGATAGATTGACTGACTGTCTTCCAATTATATGTGACTATTGTTAATATTCTCCCACAAATCTGATACAGGGAGTTCAGTCAAGATGCTAGGTAACTTCATTGAATGTTTTTTTTTTTAATATTGCATGGATATTGCAGTAGAATATTGAATCTATTCTTTAGCTATTCCTTTGATATGTGACCAATCTGCCATTTTCTTTGTGGTCACACATTTACCTGACTATATCCTTCAGTCACTTTCCTTTAATATTTTATTAGTAAGATTCTGTAGGCCATTCATACTTTAATATTTTGTAGACTTTAAGGGTGGAGCCAAGATGGCAGAGTAGAAACATCACTTCCAAGGTGCTCTCCCCCACACCACTTCCAAACCATGTAAAAGGGTGACTCTGAACAACTTCTGGAGCTCCAGCACCCACAGAATGACACAGAAAAGCTAACCTCCTGCTGAGGAAAGCCCGGCAGCCTTACAGGGAATGGCCAGTGGCCAGCACATCATAGCGCAGTGCGCTGGGAGCCAAACCCAGGCCTGCCTGAGTCGTGGTGTTAACCCCAAGGCAGGCTGGCCAGCAGCTGGCTGGAGGGACCCCAGAACACCAGCAACTGTGGAGATTCCATGATTATCAACACAGATATGCCTAGGACAAAGTGAGATGTTAGTGCCCTTTGAACGTTGAGACCAGTATTTGGGGAACACGTCGGCTTCTTCCCCTGGGGGCAAAAAGTGGCTAAGGAGACAAGGCACAGCTGCGATTCTGCAGCTTCAGTGACAGCATCAGCTCCTGGTCTGCAAACTGAAGGCAGATCCACTGATCAGTCTGGGTGGGGTAAGAGCTCTACCTTTAATCTCCCTGGATCTGGATTGTGGTCTGGGGGGGTGGGGGGAGGTTGTTGGGTGGGTATCCAGCTTGCTGGAATGTATGGAGGCTTAACTTTATCTATAATTTAAATTGCTTTGATCTGTTTAATAGCATCTTGATTTCTCATACAGTCACTAGCTTCCATTTGCTCTAGTCTAATTCTGAAGGAATGATTCTCCTCAGTGAGCTTTTGAGATTCTTTTTTCCATCTGCCAAATTCAGCTTTTTAAGGCATTCTTCTCCTCATTGCTTTTTGAACTTCTTTGCCATTTGATGTAGTCTATTTTTTAAGATGTTATTTTCCTCAGTCAGGCTGTTGACTCTCATTTCATACTTTTCCTGCATCCTCCTCATTTCTCTTCTCAATTTTTCTTCCACTTTGCTTATTTCATTTTTAAAATCCTTCTTAAGGTCCTCTATGGCCTGTCAGTGGCTTGTATTTTCATTTGGGGCTTTTGGTGCAGGACTTCTGACCTCCCAGTGCTCCTCCTGCTCTATACTTCAATTCTCTTTGCCCTCAAAATAGGAATCTAATGTTGAATTTTTCTGTTTATTTTGTTTCCTTTGCCTAGGCATGTTGCCACTAAATTGCTTGACTTTTGGGCTTGTTGCCACAGTAGTACTCTCTCACCAGCCAGGTGAGCTTCTGTCCCAAATGCTGGGGATTTCTCAGCTACTGGACATATTAGTTGGGTGGCCTCTCTGAAGCCTCCACAGAATCTGGCAAGCTGATCACACACCCCAAGACCTCCACCCCAGACCACAATCCAGATACAAGAAGGGTAAAGTAAGAGGGTTTACCCCCAAACTTTTTGCCAGATCCCCCTACAGTCAGCAGGCCAGAAGCTGAATCTGCAATGTGGCAAGGTGGTGCAAGCTACACTGGCTCCTCAGCTGCTTCTCGCTCCAAGGGAAAGAAGCTCACATGCTCTCCCAACCAGTACCAAAGTCCATAAGGCACTGACCTCTCACTTTGTCTTAGGCATCTATGTGTTGATAATTCTGGAAATGCCACAGCTGCTGATATTCTGGGGTCCATCTAGCCGGCTGCTGGTCATGCTGCCTTGGGGCTAAAACCTCCAACTCACATGGGCCGGGGCTTGGCTCCCAGAGCACTGTGCTTGCTGCTCCCTGCTACCTGCTGGGCTGCTGGGCTGTCCTCAGTGGGAGGTTAGCTTCTTTCTGTCATTTTTGTGGGTTCTGGAGAGCCAGAGTTCATTCAGAGTCCCCCTTTTACATAATTCTGAAGTGGTATGGGCTGGAGCTCCATGGAAGTACTATATCTAGTCCACTATACTGACTCTGCCCCCTCAACAAACTTTTATATTACTATTTATCCCTTCATATGGTTTTTATTTATATTGAGGTTCATAAGTTTCATCACAATTTTTTTTTTATTTTTCCTTTTTGGAGGGGGAAAGACAGGGCAATGGCGATTCAGTGACTTGTCTAAGGTGTAATGGAAATGCAAATGTAAAGATCTTTCCTGCCCCTAGGTTAAGTGCACCCGGAGCAAGTGGTGGGAGGCTTGTTTTTCAGGAACACCCATACCTTGATACTTTGTGATTGGGCAGTGGTTCAAGAAGGTTGTTACATTCTCTGAGCCAGGAGAAGGCTATATATACCCTGATGTGAGGCTTTGTTTGAGGCTCACTTTGAGAAGTATTGTGTGATTTGACCAGATGAGACACTGAGCAGCTGTTGAGAGCCCCCCTGCCTTTGAAAACCCAGATGTTGATGCTTCCCTCTCTGGTAACTGTGATTTGGGAAGTTTGGAAGCCTTTCTGCTTGATCTGTTTGTTTTTCTGTCTTGTAAGTTCTGTTTGTATACTTTGAAGTACAGGGTGCTGACCTTTTTCCCCCGAACTAGGTAAATGATATACGTTTGATTGATTAAAGTAAGCTTGTTAACCCATTTTGATTTGCTTTACTTTAGAAAAGCAGATCTAAGAACCTGTGTTGGCAGCCACCCTGGGGATGTTGGGGTGCTTGCTGCTACATAAGGTCACACCACTAGCAAGTGTTAAGTGTCTGAGGTCAGACTTGAACTCAAGTCTTCCTGCCTCCATGGTGGGTACTCTATTCACTGTACCATCTACCTGCCCCCATCACTCTCTTTTTTACTAATGAAAAATATTTTTCAAGTGAATTTATATTGTAAGGTGATACTGTCTTTGATTCCCATATGTCTCTGCTTGGCAAAAAAAAAATGTAGTGATTATTGGCTGAAAATGTTTCTAGGCTCTTTAGGATTCCTTGTTATAATAACTGACATACTTTACATAAATTTAAAAATACTTACATTGTTGTCAATATCCATTTGACCATCTTCTTTCTTGGTGTCCATCTTCTTCCTAACTTGGTTAAATAGATTAGGTTGAAGTTATTTTAATTGGATTGTCCCATAATTTTTCCCCTGAGTTCTTATTTTTAGTTTTGATTTTGCTTAATTTTGCTATCTGTTATAACAATTTGGTAGTCTGCTAATATAGGAACAACTGACCTTCACCTGACAATGAGTATTTTTTGATTGTTCAAATATAATCATTTTCATTTTTGATGTGATTTCATATTGATAGGTATATTTTAATTATGATATAGAAAAAAGATCTAGTCCCGCAATTCTACAATCATTCCCAATAAAATGGCAACCTTGGTATTTCCATTATAACCAAGCAATGTAATGGTGCTATCTGTAGAGAGTGCATTTTAATTACATACCTAAAATCAAGGAAAAATTGATCAGAATCTGCAATTTGGGTTCTTTACCATTTTGTGCATCATAGACCCCCATGAAGCCCCTTTTTAGAATAATGTATTCAAACTCATAAAACAAAATGCACAAGATTAGAACAGAAGCCAATTTTTATCCATTCCTATAATGAAATCAAATGCCTTGTGGGGCAGAGCCAACATGGCGGAGTAGAAACAGCACATCCAAGGTGCTCTGCCCCACACCACTTCCAAACAATGTAAAAGGGGACACTGAACAACTTCTGGAGCCCCAGCACCCACAGAGCGACACAGAGAGGCTAACCTCCTGCTGAGGACAGCCCAGAAGCCCTGCAAGGAGTGGCAAGGGCAGTGCTCTGAGAGCGGGCAGCACAGTGCACTGGGAACTGACAGCACAGCACTCTGGGAGCCGAGCCCAGGTGCCTGAGCTGTGGTTTTAGGCCCAGGGAGGCCAGGCCAGCAGCTGAATTGAGGGACCCCAGAACACCAGCAGCTGTGGCGATTATAAAAATATCAGCACAGATATGCCTAGGACAAAGTGAGAGGTTAGTGCCCTATGGACATTGAGACCATTATTTGGGTAATGCTCTGGCTTCCTCCCCTGGGGGCGAAAAGCTGCTGAGGAAACATGGCACAGAAGACATTTTGCAGAGTCAGTGGCAGCTCCAGCTCCTGGTCTGAGAACTATAGAGAGATCCAGCAATCAGTCTGAGGGTTAATCGCTCTTGCTTTAACCTGCTTGGATCTGGATTGACTGGATTGGGGGGAGGTCTGGAGTGGGTATACAATTTGCCAGAGTGGGTGGAGGCTTTAAAGAGGCCACCCAACCTCCGGAAGTTGTGAAGACCCCACATTTGGGACAGAAACTCTCCTGTCTGGTGGTGGAGTCCTACTGTGGCAACAAGCATCAAAATCAAATAATTAAGTGGCAATATGCCTAGGCAAAGGAAACAAAAGAAACAGAAAAATGCAACTTTAGACTCCTATTTTGGGGGCAAAGAGGATCAAAGCATGCAACAGGAGGAGAACTGTGAGGTCAGAACTCCTGCACCAAAAGCCCCAAATGAAAATACAAGCTGTCTACAGGCCATAGAGGACCATAAGAAGCAGATAAGGGAAGTGGGGGAAAAATTGGGAAGAGAAATGAGAAAGATCCAAGAAAAGTATGAAATGACAGTCAACAGCCTGAGGAAAATAACACCTTAAAAAATATACAAGCTCAAATGGCAAAAGAGGCTCAGAAAAGCAACGAGGAGAAGAATGCCTTAAAAAGCCAAATTTGCCAGATGGAAAAAGAATCTCAAAAGCTCACTGAGGAGATTCATTCCTTCAGAATTAGACTAGAGCAAATGGAAGCTAGTGACTTTATGAGAAATCAAGATGCTGTTAAACAGATCCAAAAGAAATGAAAGAATAGAAGGCAATGTGAAATATCTCATGGGAAAAACCACTGACCTGGAAAATAGATCCAGGAGAGACAATTTTAAAATTATTGGACTACCTGAAAGTCATGATCAAAGAAAGAACCTAGAAATCACCCTTCAAGAAATTCTCAAGGAAAATTGCCCTGATGTTTTACACCCAGAGGGGAAAATAGAGGTTGAAAGAATCCAGTGATCACCTCCTGAAAAGGATCCCAAAAAGAAAACTCCCAGGAATATTATAGCCAGGTTCCAGAACTCCCATATCAAGGAGAAAATACTCCAAGCAGCCAGGAAGAAACAATTCCATTATTGTGGAAACACAATCAGAATAGCCCAGGACCTGGCAGCTTCTACACTGAGGGATAGAAGGGCATGGGATATGACATTCCAGAGGGCAAAAGGGTTGGGACTGAACCCCAGGGTCACCTACCCAGCAAAACTGAGTATTTTGTTTCAGGGGAAAATATGGTCATTCAGTGGAATAGAGGACTTTGAAGCATTCTCGAGGAAAAAACCAGAGTTGAATAGCAAATTTGACATTCAGACACAAGAAGCAAGAGATTCTTGAGAAGGTAACCAGGAAAGGAATCAAAAGGAGCTTATCAAAGTTGAACTATTTACATTCCTACATGGAAAAACAATAACTGTTTCTGATGAAACCTTTCTCGTTATGAAAATAATTGAAGAAGGGTATATGGACATATGAATACATATGTGAATGTGTGTATATATGTTTACAGGTATACATGGATAGAGGGTAGAGGTTGAATTTGGTGGGAAGGGATGATACTTATGGGGTGAAGTTAAGAGGTGAGAGAGGAAAGTGATAAGAGGAGGTAGGGAGAGACAGGGTAGGGTACACTATCTCATGTAGAAGAGGCAAGGGGAAATAGTTGCAGGGGAGGAGAAGAACAGGAAGGCAAAAAGGCAAAACCTTATTCCCATTGAATTTGGCTCAGGGAGAGAATCACATACATGCCAAATGGGACATCTCACCCTGCAGGAGAGTAGGGGAAGGGGGATGAGACGGGGGATGATGGAGCAGAGGGCATTCTAGGGGGAAGGTAGGTTGGAAGTACCCACTTTCGAAGAGGGAAAGGATCAAAGTAGGGAATGGACCAGGTGGGGGCTGCTATGGGTGGGAGGGAAATATAAGCAGTCTTTTACAATATATCTACTATGGTAATGTCTTGCATAGCTATACATGTACAACACATGCTGAATTGCTTATCTTCCCAGAGGGAGTGGGTGACAAGGGAGGAAGGGAATGGATCTGAAATTCGAAGTCTTAAAATTATATGTTTCAAATGTATATAAATACTATTATTAATACTATTTTGCATGTACCTGGCAGATAAGATGTGCAGGCATTGGGGCTCAGAGATTCACCTTGCCCTAATGGCAAAGTCGAAGGGGGTATGGGAGAAGATATGGGAGAGAGCAAATTGGATGAGGGGATATCCGGTGGGACTACTATTCTGGGGTGGTGGATTGGGAAAAAATGGGGAAAAATTTGTAACTCAAAATCTGGTGGAAATGAATGATGTAAACCAGAAGTTAGTAAAGCATTTGTTAAAAAAAAAATTAAATGCCTTGTTTCTCATCTAAGTTCATGGAACACCCTGAAATCTTAACCCTAGGTTAAGAACACTTGCTTTATAAGCTATGCCTTACTGCTTCAAACATAATTTGGTGTTATACTATTTATAAATGAGTTACTAATATAACATTAGCACCAGCATATAATATCCAAACGGGGACAGTTAAATTAAGAATTAAGAAAGAGGCTCCGAGGCCCAAACATGCCATTTTTTTAGAATATATTTTCGTTTGTTAGATCATTTGGAAAAATGGACTTAAATTATATAAGAATAAAAAGAAAACCTCTGTCTGTTTCAAAGCCAGTCATAAAAACTGAATATAATAACGATGCCTCAAAAGAAGCATAGCACCCTTACTCTACTAAAGATGATATTGTAATTTACAAGAAACTGAATCTCCTAAGGAAACTGAAGGGAGACAGTATTTTTTAATGAGCTATCTTTTTCTAAACTTTGAAACTCCAAGCATCATGCTCTCTTTGAATTGAAGCAATGACAAATAATGTCAGAATAAACATTATCAGATTGTAAAGACAAACCTGGGAAACAGAAATGAGGCAATGTTATTCCTGAACTACTGAAAACTTGAGTATTGTTTTCTACTTGAAAAAGAGAGATGTTTTTGCACTCAAAAAGACACCACTAGACAAATTCCCCTGTCATAATGAGTGTCATTAGGGCTGTCGGTTTGTAAACCTTGGCTTTTGACAGTTCTGCCGTGTTAAGAAGCAATAGGAGCTATTTTAAGTAGCAGCTTTCCATGAAAGGTATACATTAAATAGTCACTCATTATCAGTTTATGTATCATTCTATACTACTGGCTCAATCTTGCTTATCAGGTTGTCTTCCCACAGAATCTAGTTTTTCCTCAAATTTTCACACTCATTCTAATCTTAGTCCTTTTTGTTCCGCACTAGCTTTGACACTCTAGCCTTTAATTCCACTGACTCACTTTAGCATGGGAATTCACTCTTACTTGAAATATGATCATGGCATTATATTTTGAGTATCTTTTTCTTCTCTCTATTTTTTCTGACACCCAGGGCTTTCCCCTGTGTGGGGCACAGCTGTTTCTAGTTGCCACTTTGATGGGGAATAATTCAGGTCAGTATCAAACTGCAGAATGAGACAAGACTCATTTCTCAAGGGGAAAAGTATGATTCCACACCCTGATTCCAAATGTCTTAAATTTTAGAGTGAGAAAATCTTTCACATTCTATTTCAACAAAGAAAAAGCATCTCAGGAACAACCGATAGATGTCAGGCATTTGGTTATTCGGCAAATATGTATTAAATATGTCTATGTGACAGGTACTGTGCTAAAATATTGATATGCAAAAAATGAGAGATGAAATGTCTCTGTCTGCAAAGAAGGAAAGGGAGGGAAGGAAGGAAGGAAGGGAGGAAGGAAGGAAGGAAGGAAGGAAGGAAGGAAGGAAGGAAGGAAAGAAAAAAAAGAAATGAGAAAGAAAGGACTCGTTTAGCATATGGACATAGTGCAGAAAAAGAAATTTCCAAATTGGTGACATTCAAAAATGCATTATTGATTATTTATACCAGTCCATTATATCTCTGCCATGAAGTAGACAGAACTCTTCTTTATCAGTCTTCTGCAACCATGGTTGATTATTCAGTTGCTCAGTGTTCTTAAGGTTTTCAGAATGGGCTGCTTTCACAATAGTAATGTAATAGTGTTAATTGGTCCGTTATTTATACTCATTTCACTCTACATCAGTTCATACAATATACACTCTACATCAGTTCATGTCACAGATCCCTTTGAAACCATCACGTTCTTTCTTTCTTTTTTTTTTCTTTTTTTTTTATTTTTTTATTTTTTTTTTAAACAAATACTTTATTAACTTCTGTTTTACATCATTCATTTCCGCCAGATTTTGAGTTACAATCATTTTCCCCCCATTATTCCCCTACCCAACCTCCCAGAATAGCAGTCCCACAAGATATCGCTTCCTCCAATCTGCTCTCTCCCATACCTTCTCCCATACCCCCATCGACTTTTCCATTAGAGGAAGATGAATCTTTGTGTCCCAATGCCTGCACATCTTATCTCCCAATTATAGGCAAAAGAGTATTAATAATAGTATTTATATATATATTTGAAACATTTAATGTTACGACCTTGAATTTCAGATCCATTTCCTTCCTCCCTTGTCACCCATTCCTTCTTGGGATATAAGTAATTCAGTATATGTTGTACATGTCTAGCTATGCAAAACATTATCATAGTAGATATATTGTGCAAGGATGCTTATAATTCCCTCCCACTCATCCCACCCCCCACCTGGTCCATTCCCTACATGATCCTGTCCCTCTTCTATAGTGGGTACTTCCAACCTCCCCTCACCCCAAGGATGCCCTCCCATCCATCATCTCTCCTCTCATCCCCCTTCCCCCTATCCTGCTGCAGGTTGAGATATCCCATTTAGTATGTATGTCATTTTCTCCCTGAACCAAATTCAATGTGAATGTGGTTTTGCCTTTTTAGCCTTCCTTATTCTCCCCCTCCTTTGCAACCACTTCCCCTTGCTTCTTCTACATGGGATAGTTTACCCTACCCTGTCTCTCCCCATCTCCTCTTGCCACTTTCCTCTCTCACCTCATAATTTCATCCCTTGAGTATTCTCCCTTCCCAACAAAATCAACCTATGCCCTCTATCCATATATAACTGTAACCATATACACACACATTCACATATGTATTCGTATGACCACACCCCCTTCTTCCATTATTTTCATAGTGGGAAAGATATCATCAGTCACAGATATTGCTTTTCCATATAGGAATGTAAATAGTTCAACTTTGATAAGTTCCTTTTGATTTCTTTTCCCTGATTACCTTCTCAGGCATCTCTTACTTCTTGCCTCTGGATGTCAAATTTTCTATTCAACTCTGGTTTTTTCCTCAAGAATGCTTGAAAGTCCTCTATTCCACTGAATAACCATATTTTCCCCTGAAACAAAATACTCAGTTTTGCTGGGTAGGTGACCCTTGGGTTCATTCCCAGTTCTTTTGCCCTCTGGAATATCATATTCCATGCCCTTCGATCCCTCAGTGTAGAAGCTGCCAGGTCCTGGGCTATTCTGATTGTGTTTCCACAATATTGAAATTGTTTCTTCCTGGCTGCTTGTAGTATTTTCTCCTTGATCTGGGGATTCTGGAACCTGGCTATAATATTCCTGGGAGTTTTCTTTTTGGGATCTTTTTCAGGAGGTGATCTGTGGATTCTTTCAACCTCTATTTTGCCCTCTGGATCTAAAACATCAGGGCAGTTTTCCTTGAGAATTTCTTGAAGGGTGATTTCTAGGTTCTTTCTTGATCATGGCTTTCAGGTAGTCCAATAATTTTTAAATTGTCTCTCCTGGATCTATTCTCCAGGTCAGTGGTTTTTCCCATGAGATATTTCACATTGCCTTCTAATCTTTCGTTTGTTTGGATCTGCTTAACAGCATCTTGATTTCTCATAAAGTCACTAGCTTCCATTTGCTCCAGTCTAACTCTGAAGGAATGAATCTCCTCAGTGAACTTTTGAGATTCTTTTTCCATCTGGCAAATTCGACTTTTTAAGGCATTCTTCTCCTCAATGCCCTTTTGGGCCTCCTTTGCCATTTGAGCTAGTCTATTTTTTAAACTGTTGTTTTCCTCAGTCAGGCTGTTGACCCTCATTTCATACTTTTCCTGCATCCTTCTCATTTCTCTTTCTAATTTTTCCTCCACTTCTCTATTTGATTTTTAAAGTCCTCCTTAAGGTCCTCTATGGCCTGCAACCCACTCATGTTTTCCCCTGGGGCTTTTGGGGCAGGACTTCTGACCTCACAGTCCTTTTCCCGCTCTATGCCCCCAAAATAGGAGTCTAGGGTTGTATTTTTCTGTTTCCTTTGCCTTGGCATGTTGCCACTTAATTGCTTGACTTTTGGGCTTGTTGCCACACTATGGCTTTAAGGCCAGATAGAGGAATTTTCGTCCCGAACGTGTGGGGGGCAACTTCCGTTTCTGGCAAGCTGTAAACCCACCCACAACTTCCACCCTAGATCACAATCCAGATCCAGGGAGGTTAAAGCAAGAGCGATTACCCCCCAAGACTGATCGCTGGATCTCCCCACGATTTGTAGGCTGGGAGCCGGAAATGCCTCTGAAAACTACACAGTGGTGTGTCTCCTCAGCAGCTTCTAGCCCCCAGGGGAGGGAGCTGACGCATTCCCCAAATACAGGTCCCAAAGTCCATAGGACACTAACCTCTTACTTTGTCCTAGGCAAGTCTATGTTGATAATTCTGGCGTCTCCACAGTTCCTGGTGTTCTGGGGTTCCTCCAGCCGGCTGCTGGCCCTGCCGCCCTGGGGCTAAAACCTCTGCTCACGTGGACCTGGGCTCGGCTCGGCTCCTGCACTCTGAGCGCTGCCGGCTCCCAGACCACTGCGCTGGTCCTTCCTGCAGGGTGCTGGGCTGTCCTCAGCGGGAGGTTAGCTTCTCTGTGTCGTTCTGTGGGTGCTGGGGCTCCAGAAGATTTTCAGAGTCCTTTTTTACATAGTTTGTGGAGAATCTGGGGGCAGAGAGGCTTGGAAGAGCTGTTTCTACTCCGCCATCTTGGCTCCGCCCCCACGTTCTTTCTTTCTAACAATACATAAAACTTCATTACATTCATATGCCGCAATTTATTTAGTCATTTTCTTATTAGTGGATACTACCACCACCACCACCACCCTTAGACTCCAGGTCCTTACCAATAAAAAAAAAGTCACTATAAATATTTTGTACATATAGGAACTTGCCCTCTTTAAAAAATCTATTCAGGAGGGGCGGAGCCAAGATGGTGGAGTAGAAACAGCTCGTCCAAGCCTCTCTGCCCCCAGATTCTCCACAAACTATGTAAAAAAGGACTCTGAAAATCTTCTGGAGCCCCAGCACCCACAGAACGACACAGAGAAGCTAACCTCCCGCTGAAGACAGCCCAGCACCCTGCAGGAAGGACCAGCGCAGTGGTCTGGGAGCCGGCAGAGCGCAGGAGCCGAGCCGAGCCCAGGTCCACGTGAGCCGAGGTTTTAGCCCCAGGGCGGCAGGGCCAGCAGCCAGCTGGAGGAACCCCAGAACACCAGGAACTGTGGAGACTCCAGAATTATCAACATAGACTTGCCTAAGACAAAGTAAGAGGTTAGTGTCCTATGGACTTTGGGACCTGTATTAGGGAATGCGTCAGCTCCCTCCCCTGGGGGCTAGAAGCAACTGAGGAGACACGCCATTTTGTAGTTTTCAGAGGCAGCTCCCGCTCCCAGCCTGCAAATCATGTAGGGAGATCCAGCGATCAGTCTTGGGGGGTAATCGCTCTTGCTTTAACCTCCCTGGATCTGGATTGTGATCTAGGGTGGAAGTCGTGGGTGGGTTTACAGCTTGCCAGAAACGGAAGTTGCCCCCCACACGTTCGGGACGAAAATTCCTCTAGCTGGCCTTAAAGCCATAGTGTGGCAACAAGCCCAAAAGTCAAGCAATTAAGTGGCAACATGCCAAGGCAAAGGAAACAGAAAAATGCAACCCTAGACTCCTATTTTGGGGGCATAGAGCGGGAAAAGGACTGTGAGGTCAGAAGTCCTGCTCCAAAAGCCCCAGGGGAAAACATGAGTGGGTTGCAGGCCATAGAGGATCTTAAGGAGGACTTTAAAAATCAAATAAGAGAAGTGGAGGAAAAATTAGAAAGAGAAATGAGAAGGATGCAGGAAAAGTATGAAATGAGGGTCAACAGCCTGACTGAGGAAAACAACACCTTAAAAAATAGACTAGCTCAAATGGCAAAGGAGGCCCAAAAGGGCATTGAGGAGAAGAATGCCTTAAAAAGTCGAATTTGCCAGATGGAAAAAGAATCTCAAAAGTTCACTGAGGAGATTCATTCCTTCAGAGTTAGACTGGAGCAAATGGAAGCTAGTGACTTTATGAGAAATCAAGATGCTGTTAAGCAGATCCAAACAAAGGAAAGATTAGAAGGCAATGTGAAATATCTCATGGGAAAAACCACTGACCTGGAGAATGGATCCAGGAGAGACAATTTAAAAATTATTGGACTACCTGAAAGCCATGATCAAGGAAAGAACCTAGAAATCACCCTTCAAGAAATTCTCAAGGAAAACTGCCCTGATGTTTTAGATCCAGAGGGCAAAATAGAGGTTGAAAGAATCCACAGATCACCTCCTGAAAAAGATCCCAGAAAGAAAACTCCCAGAAATATTATAGCCAGGTTCCAGAATCCCCAGATCAAGGAGAAAATACTACAAGCAGCCAGGAAGAAACAATTTCAATATTGTGGAAACACAATCAGAATAGCCCAGGACCTGGCAGCTTCTACACTGAGGGATCGAAGGGCATGGAATATGATATTCCAGAGGGCAAAAGAACTGGGAATGAACCCAAGGGTCACCTACCCAGCAAAACTGAGTATTTTGTTTCAGGGGAAAATATGGTCATTCAGTGGAATAGAGGACTTTCAAGCATTCTTGAGGAAAAAACCAGAATTGAATAGAAAATTTGACATCCAGACACAAGAAGGAAGAGATGCCTGAGAAGGTAATCAGGGAAAAGAAATCAAAAGGAACTTATCAAAGTTGAACTATTTACATTCCTATATGGAAAAGCAATATCTGTGACTGATGATATCTTTCTCACTATGAAAATAATGGAAGAAGGGGGTGTGGTCATACGAATACATATGTGAATGTGGGTGTATATGGTTACAGTTATATATGGATAGAGGGCATAGGTTGATTTTGTTGGGAAGGGAGAGTACTCAAGGGATGAAATTATGAGGTGAGAGAGGGGAGTGGCAAGAGGAGATGGGGAGAGACATGGTAGGGTAAACTATCTCATGTAGGGGAAGTGGGTGCAAAGGAGGGGGAGAATAAGGAAGGCTAAAAAGGCAAAACCACATTCACATTGAATTTGGTTCAGGGAGAAAATGACATACATACTAAATGGGATATCTCAACCTGCAGCAGGATAGGGGGAAGGGGGATGAGAGGAGGGATGATGGATGGGAGGGCATCCTTGGGGTGAGGGGAGGTTGGAAGTACCCACTATAGAAGAGGGACAGGATCATGTGGGGAATGGACCAGGTGGGGGGTGGGATGAGTGGGAGGGAATTATAAGCAGCCTTGTACAATATATCTACTATGATAATGTTTTGCATAGCTAGACATGTACAACATATACTGAATTACTTATATCCCAAGAAGGAATGAGTGACAAGGGAGGAAGGAAATGGATCTGAAATTCAAGGTCATAACATTAAATGTTTCAAATATATATATAAATACTATTATTAATACTCTTTTGCCTATAATTGGGAGATAAGATGTGCAGGCATTGGGACACAAAGATTCATCTTCCTCTACTGGAAAAGTCGATGGGGGTATGGGAGAAGGTATGGGAGAGAGCAGATTGGAGGAAGCGATATCTTGTGGGACTGCTATTCTGGGAGGTTGGGTAGGGGAATAATGGGGGGAAAATGATTGTAACTCAAAATCTGGCAGAAATAAATGATGTAAAACAGAAGTTAATAAAGTATTTGTTTAAAAATAAAAAAAAATAAAATAAAAAAAATCTATTCAGGAAGCAGTACTACTACTGGGCATGTGTTCTATAATTACTTCTGGGACATAATTATAAATTACTTTCTGGAATGTTTGAACCAATTCACAATACATCAGTGTGCCTATTGCTCCCAGCCTCCTAGAGATTTTTTTTTTACCATTTGTCACTATTTTAATCAACTTTGGCATTCTGATGGGTATGAAGTAGAACCTGAGAGTTACTTTAACTTAAATGTCTCTAATTATTAATGATTTTTATCACTTTTATATGACTATTGATATCCTGAATTTCCTCACATTCTTGACCAATTTATCAATTTAGAAATGATATTACTGCAAATTTAAAATATATCCTTATATATCTTTGAAATTAGCTCCTTTTCAAATGATCTTGCAGCAAAATTGTCCCACTGTTCAGTTAACTGTTTCTCTTTTAATCTTAGTTCTGTTTAGATTTTTACAAAACCTTCAATTTTATGTAATCTTAACTGTCAATTTCACCTTCTCTTATCCTTTCTATTATGGATTTGAGCACAAGTTCTTCCTCTAGCCATAGATCTGGAAGGTTATAAATATGAAATATGTAGATGCAAACCGTATATATATATATATGTGTGTGTGTGTGTATATATATATATATACACTCACACATATGTATGCATGCATGTATGCATGTACAAACAGAAATGATAGGTAGTAATCTTAAAGGGAAAGGCATTAGCAGCTAAGTCAATATAACAAAGATTAGTTACCTGAAAAAAAAAATCAAGGAGTTTAAATAGAAATAACCAAGGTTTGAGGGTATTATGTTTTTGTACCTTTTAGACAGTTTCCAGATATTGACTATTAATGAATTTATAGAAAGTATGTATATATATATACACATATATATATATACACATATATGTACATATATATGTGTGTATGCATGTACATATGTGTATGTGAGTATATGTATTTATGTATATATTCAATTCCTGCAGACAGGGAGTAGGGAAATAAAACAAAATGAAATGACTCAATCTAAACTAATAGAAAGAAATCATAGTAACTTGGTATATAGTTAACTAACTAATACCTAGTGGGTTTGTGGAATAGATAAATCCAGGTCTAAATAAAGAGTTAAATGTACTACAGGGGAAATCAATAGTTTCTTTTTTTCCCTTAGGCCAGTGTAATCTAATCAAGAGTTGCTGCTATTTTTATACATTATAAAGGCAGTTACCAGAGAATGTAAACTGTGAGGGGTCTATAGCAAATGAGAGAAGTAAAATAAAAGATTTGTTTTCATTCAATTAAAGAAAATCTGTTAAGTTTATAAAATGAACTGGAAAAAATGCCTTACATGATTTGTCCACTTCCCCTGGTTGTACAATTCACCTCTCAAAATGATTTCTTTAGAATAATGGAATAGTCAAATATAGATTAATGTTATTTGTTGAGCAATCTTAAGTAGGTAAAGGGATTTCGAATTGAGGGCAGTGGTTGGCAAATGAATGAACACAGGTTCAAAAAAAGTTTAAATATTCTTGAGTGTCAATAATTCTTATTTCATAAGCTCAGGCTTAAAATACTTGGAAATGTCTAAATTTAACTTTCTAGCATGGTCTCAGTAGTCTAGCCCCACCTTTCATGAGCCTGATAAATAATCTAATTCTACTGTTATTGTTATTTAGTCATTTTCAAATGTGGCCAATACTTTTTGAGTCTATTTGGGTTTTCTTGGCAAAGATACTGGAGTTGTTTTCCATATTCTTCTACAGCAGATTAAGGCAAAGGTCAAGTGGTTTGCTCAGGGTAACACAGCTATTAAATGTCTGATGCTGGATTTGAACTCAAACCTCTCTGATTCTAGGCCTAGCATTCTATCCACTAAGACACCAAGCTGCCTCCTTCTATTCTACTGGAGATGCAGGAATATTTATGGGAATATAATATAAAAAACATTGTAGTATAAATGTGAAGGTATTTTTTTTCTTATACTTCTCTCTTTAAAAAGAAGGTGAAAGATATTTGGTAAACCTTACAAATCTGTAAAGAAATGGAAGTGCCATCTTTTGAACCTTAAAGGTTTGGAGAAGTGAAAGTTATTGAGTGATCGAAATGTTTCAGGAACTAATTAGCTACCACCACTCTAGAGGAAAATAGCGTTATTCCTTCAGAACAGATAATAAAACACTCTAGAATATTTTTTTTCCATCAACCATTACTCCATTCTCCACGCAACCTTGTGCATGTGAATGCACATACATACACACAGCAGCAGCAGCAGCAGCAGCAGTATATGGAGGAGGGGGAATGGTATGAGTTGGTAGCTGGAAAACCATTTCTGATTCTTTCATGGTCAACTAAAGTCATTTGCCTCAAAACATTTCATAAATGTGAAGGCAATTGCCTACTTTTCAGGAAGACCTTTCAGCAAAACAATAACCAAATTTTGACTTATATTTTGAAATGTCATACCGAATTTCAGGCTGATATGAGGGCTCAGAAAGACATAACTGTGTCTTCTGGTAGGGGAAGAGTAGAGAAATAAGGATGCAGCACTTCCAGGAGCCAAGATGGCATAGTAAGAAATAAGTCACTCTCATCACCATACCCTATTGACTTCTGAAAGCCCAGAAAATATCACCCCAAGAAAAACTCTGGAACAGCTTAGCCAGCAGAAATACTGAATGCAACAATCTTATAGCTCAGAAAGCTTGGAGGATTACTAGAAAGGCCCATCTGGCTCTGGGGAAGGGAGAGAAGAAAAAGACAGCAGGCATCACAGAAAGCCAGCAACACATCCCAACTCAAAAACCGAGGGGGAGATCCTGAGCCCCAGGGTGGTGGAACAGGCAAGAGCCAACACCAGGATCCCCCAAGTGCCTTAGCAGAGGCAAAGAAGCAGTAGACACTAGTTCAGAAAACATGCATGTGTGCTGGTGTCCTCCAGCAGCCAAATTTCCTGGTGTTTCAGCACAACTTCAGAAGGCACAAATCCAAGCTGGTAGATATCTTTGAGCAGTCAAACATTCCAGTGAAAGACCCAGGTGAGAAAGAGTCAAACATTCAAGTGGAAGGCCCAGGGAAGCAGGCTTCTAGGGACCAGACTCCCCACCTCCACCCTAAGAACTCCACTGTTGCTCACTCCAGTTCAGCACCAGGTAAGTGGTTAGACCTGAACAGCCTCCATCTGCCAGAACCTGGGGCCCAAGCACACAAAGAGAGTGACGAGGAGTAATGGAAATGCAGATCTGAAGATGTTCCCTGTGCCTAGGCCCTTTGATTGGCTTAAGTGACTCTGAGAACATTTTTTAATTTGAAAATATACTCTGCCTCCTAATAGGCTGAATGTCATCACATGGGACTTGTGGTAGGAGGCTTGGTTTTCAGGAATGACCACATCTTGTTACTTTGTGATTGGGCAGTGGGTCAAGAGGGTGGTTACATTCTCTGACCCAGGAGAAAGCTGTATAATTCCTGATGTGAGGCTTTGCTTTGGGGCTCACTTTGAGAAGTGTTGTATGATTTGACCAGATGAAACTCTGGGAAGCTGTTGAGAGTCCCCTGGCTTTGAAAACCCAGATGTTGATGCTTCCCTCTCTGGTAACTGTGATTTGGTATTGACGTAATGTTGGGGCAGTTTGGAAGCCTGTCTGCTTGATCTGTCTGTTTCTCTCTTTTGAAACTTCTGTCTATATGCTTTGAAGTTCATGGTGCTGACCTTTTTTCCCCTGAACTAGGTAAATGATATATGTTTGTTTGATTAAAGTAAGCTTGTTAACTGATTTTAAGTTGCTTTCCTTTAGAAAAGCAGATCTAAGAACCTGTGTTGGCAGCCACCCTGGGGATGTTGGGGTGCTTGCTGCTACAAAATGGGACAAGGGATGGGATCTGCTTAGTAAAAGGAAAGTATGGGGGCTGGGATAATTGTTTGTTTCCCAGTTGTGGTAGCTGTGATTCTCTGGAGCCAGGGAGCAGGAGAGAAGAATAGCCTGCATGCTGACTTCACTGAACTGAGAGCAGGAATGGTGAGCTGCCTGCATAGAAACCTGTGGAGAAGCCAGGAACTGCTGCCCTCTTCCGGAGGAGAAGGAACCCACGAGTTTGGAATTCAGCCACAGGACAAGATAAGGACTGTGAGGCAAAGCAGAGGCACTGAATGTGTTTCCTTGCTGCATCCCACAGTTTGGGACTCAGGGGGAGGATGGACTTGTGACTGTGGTGGGTGCGGTGAAGTGCCATGGAACCCCAATGACCCCACATTGGTTTTGTTGCCCAGCCCTATCTCTGGACATGGAAGCACACCCCACTCCTCCCAACAGAACTTTGTTTGGACTCTTGTTTTGAAGTAATGTGATAATGCAATGTACTTTGTTTAAGACCCAGCGGCCACTTTGGTAACTTTAGATGTACCTTGAAAATGTGACCTAAGAGATGTTTTAGTGCTAATTCAAATATAAATTGTGTATGCTATGGGTATGAAAAATCTTGGGACCCAATGTAATGGAAATGCGGATTTGAAGATCTTCTCTGCCCCTAGGCCCTTTGATTGGCTTAAGTGACTCTGAGAAACTTCTTTAATTTGAAAATATACTCTGCCCCCAATAGGCTGAATGTGGTCATATGGAACTTGTGGTAGGAGGCTTGGTTTTCAGGAATGACCACATCTTGAGACTGTTTGTTTGGGCAGTGGGTCAAGAGGGTGGTTACATTCTCTGACCCAGGAGAAGGCTATATAATTCCTGATGTGAAACTTTGGTTGGGGGCTAACTTTGAGAAGTATTGTATGATTTGACGAGATGAGACTCTGGGAAGCTGTTGAGAGCCCCCTGGCTTTGAAAACCCAGATGTTGAAGCTTCCCTCTCTGGTAAATGTGATTTGGTATTAATGTAATGTTGGGACAATTTGGAAGCCTGTGTGCTTGATCCATCTGTTTCTCTGTTTTGAAACTTCTGTCTGTATAGTTTGAAGTTCAGGGTGCTGACCTGTTTCCCCTGAACTATGTAAATGATATGTTTGTTTGATTAAAGTAAGCTTGTTAACCAATTTTTAGTTGCTTTAATTTAGAAAAGCAGATCTAAGAACCTGTGTTAGCAGACACCCTGGGGATGTTTGGGTGCTTGCTGATACACCAGGGCATAGGCTCTTAGCATTAGAAGATTGGGTTAGTACCCCCTGCATTCCAGCAGAAAAGCTTAACCATAAAAGTGAGGAATTAAGCAAAAAATTTTAGGAAAAATTGGAAAGACAATGACAATAGATTTCTTACTATGGGGACAGGGAAGATCAAGGCACAAATTCAGAAGCGGACCACATTTTCAATATGCCCACATCTGAAACCCCAAAGAGGAATATGAATTTGTCTCAAGCCCAAAAAAACTTCATGGTAGAGCTCAAGGAGGATTTTAAATGTAAAATAAGAGAGGTGCTCTGCTCACAGATTACCTCCAAACTATGTAAAAGGGGACTCTGAAAAACTTCTGGAGCACCAGCACCCACAGAACGACACAGAGAAGCTAACCTCCCGAGGAGGACAGCCCAGCAGCCCTGCAGGAATGACCAGCACAGTGCGCAGGGAGCCTGAGTCGCGGTTTTAGCCCTAGGGCAGCCGGGCCAGCAGCCGGCTAGAGGGACCACAGAACACCAGCAGCTATGGCGATTCCAGAATTATCAACATAGACATGCCTAGGACAAAATGAGAGATTAGTGCCCTATGGACTTTGGGACCAGTATTTGGGGAATGCATTGGCTTCCTCCCCTGAGGGCTAGAAGCTGCTGAGGAGACAGGCAATTTTGTAGTTTTCAGAGGCAGCTCCAGCTCCTGGCCTGCGAACCATAGGGAGATCCAGCAATCAGTCTTGGGGAGGGGGGGTAATCTCTCTTGCTTTAACCTCCCTGGATCTGGATTGTGATCTGGGGTGGAGGTCGTGGGTGGGTTTACAGCTTGCCAGAAACGGAAGTTGCCCCCCCACACATGTTTGGGACAAAAATTCCCCTGTCTGACGGCAGAGCCATAGTGTGGCAACAAGCCCAAAAGTCAAGTAATTAAGTGGCAACATGCCAAGGCAAAGGAAACAAATTAAACAGAAAAATGCAACCTTAGACTTCTACTTTAGGGGTAAAGAGGATCCAAGATTAGAGCAGGAAGGGGACTGTGAGGTCAGAAGTCCTGCTCCAAAAGCCCCAAGGGAAAACATGAGTGGGTTGCAGGCCATAGAGGACTTTAAGGAGGACTTTAAAAATCAAATAAGAGAAGTGGAGGAAAAATTGGAAAGAGAAATGAGAAGGATGCAGGAAAAGTATGAAATGAGGGTCAACAGCCTGACTGAGGAAAACAACACCTTAAAAAATAGACTAACTCAAATGTGAAAGGAGGCCCAAAAGGGCAATGAGGAGAAGAATGCCTTAAAAAGTCAAATTTTCCAGATGGAAAAAGAATCTCAAAAGTTCACTGAGGAGATTCATTCCTTCAAAGTTAGACTGAAGCAAATGAAAGCTAATGACTTTATGAGAAATCAAGATGCTGTTAAGCAGATTCAAACAAATGAAAGAATAGAAGGCAATGTGAAATATCTCATGGGAAAGACCACTGACCTGGAAAATAGATCCAGGAGAGACAATTTAAAAATTATTGGACTACCCAAAAGCCATGATCAAACAAAGAACCTAGAAATCACCCTTCAAGAAATTCTCAAGGAAAATTGCCCTGATGTTTTAGATCCAGAGGGCAAAATAGAGGTTGAAAGAATCCACCAATTACCTCCTGAAAAAGATCCCAAAAAGAAAACTCCCAGGAATATCATAGCCAGGTTCCAGAATCCCCAGATCAAGGAGAAAATACTACAAGCAGCCAGGAAGAAACAATTTCAATATTGTGGAAACACAATCAGAATAGCCCAGGACCTGGAAGCTTCTACATTGAGGGATTGAAGGGCAGTGAATACGATATTCCAGAGGGCAAAAGAGCTGGGAATGAACCCAAGGGTCACCTACTCAGCAAAACTGAGTATTTTGTATCAGGGGAAAATATGGTCATTCAGTGGAATAGAGGACTTTTAAACATTCTTGAGGAAAAAACCAGAACTGAATAGAAAATTTGACACCCAGACACAAGAAGGAAGAGATGCCTGAGAAGGTAATCAGGGAAAAGAAATCAAAAGGAACTTATCAAAGTTGAACTATTTACATTCCTATATGGAAAAGCAATAACTGTGACTGATGATATCTTTCTCACTATGAAAATAATGGAAGAAGGGGGTGTGGTTATATGAATACATATGTGAATGGGTGTATAGATGTTTACAGTTATATATGGATAGAGGGCATAGGTTGAATTTGTTGGGAAGGGAGAATACTCAAGGAATGAAATTATGAGGTGAGAGAGGAAAGTGGCAAGAGGAGATAGGGAGAGACAGGGTAGGGTAAACTATCTCATGTAGAAGAAGCAAGGGGAAGTGGTTGCAAGGAAGGGGGAGAATAGGAAGGCAAAAAAGGCAAAACCACAATCTCATTGAATTTGGTTCAGGGAGAGAATGACATACATACTAAATGGGATATCTCAACCTGCAACAGAATAGGGGGAAGGGGGATGAGAGGAGGGATGTTGGATGGGAGGGCATCCTTGAGGGGAGGGGAGGTTGGAAGTACCCACTATAGAAGATGGACAGGATCATGTAGGGAATGGACCAGGTGGGGGGGGTGGGATGAGTGGGAGGGAATTATAAGCAGCCTTGTACAATATATCTACTATGATAATGTTTTGCATAGCTAGATATGTACAACATATACTGAATTACATATTTCCCAGAGGGAATGGGTGACAAGGAAGGAAGGGAATGGATCTGAAATTCGAGGTCTTAAGACTAAATGTTTCAAATATAGATAAATATTATTATTACTACTCTTTTGCTTGTAATTGGGAGATAAGATGTGCAGGCATTGGGGCACAAATATTCACCTTCCTCTATTGGAAAAGTCGAAGGGGGTATGGGAGAAGATATGGGAGAGAGCAGATTGGAGGAAGCGATATGTTGTGGGATTGCTATTCTGGGAGAGTCGGTAGGGGAAAAACGGGGGGGAAATAATTGTAACTCAAAATCTGGTCGAAATGAATGATGTAAAACAGCAGTTAATAAAGCATTTGAATGGTTAAAAAAATAATAGAGGTGTAATAAAAAAACATGGGAAAAGAAATGGGAGGTATGGAAAAGAAAGTTCATGGCTTTGCCAAATGGAAAAGGAAGTACAAAATTTAATAGAAGAAAACAAATTACAATTGGGCAAATGGAAGCTAATGACTCTAGGGAAAATGAAGAATCAAACAGCAAGAAAAGAATGAACAACAGAAGAAAGTATAAAATAACTCATTGGTAAAACAACTGACCTGGAAAATTGATCTAGGGGAGACCATTGAAAAAGTTTTGGTCCACTTGAAAAGCATGATGAAAAAAAGAGCCTAGATAGCATCTTTCAGGAAATAATCAAGGAAAACTGTCCTAAGTTTCTAGAACCAGAAGGTAAAGTATTCATCAAAAGAATTCACTGATCACTTCCTGAAAGAGATCCCAAATTGAAAATTCTGAGGACTAGTGTAGCCAAATTCCAAAACTCCTGGGTCAAAGAGAAAATACTGTAAGCAACCATAAAGAGACCATTTAAATATCATGGAATCACAGTCAGTAGTACACAGGATCTTGTGGCTTTTACATTAAAAGATTAGAGGGTTTGGAATATTATGTTCTACAATGCAAAGGAGTCTGGATTATAACGATGGATCAACTATACAGCAAAACTGGACATAATCTTTAAGGGGAGAAGATGGATATTCAAGGAAATAGTGGATTTCAAAACTTCCTGATACAAAGAAAAGAGTTCAACAGAAAAAAATTGATTTTCAAATAAAAGACTCAAGAGAGGTATAAAAGGTAAACAGGAATTTTAAAAAATGTTATTAATAAGGGCAAACTGTTTACATCCCTACAATGGAAGATGACACTTGTAATTTTTGAGAACCATGCTCTTATTATGCCATTTCAAAATACATAAAGAGCATGGGTATAAATTGACCCTGTTGTGATGATTAAAAATCTAATTAAGTGGTGAAAAAGGATTGTAGTGGGAGAAGAGGAATGGAGGAAGCACACAAGGGTAAATTACATCACATGCAAAGACACAAAAATATATTACAATATAGGGGGAAAAGGAGGGAGATGAGCATTATCTGAAGCTTACTCTCATCAGATTTGACTCAAAGGGGAAATAACATAGCAAGTTAGGTGTAGAAATTTAACTTATGCTATAGGAAGTAGGAAGGGAAAGGGGAAAGAAAAAGGAAGGGGAGGGTGATCGAGAGGGAAGAAAAAGTAAAGGAAAAGGGGAAGGAAAGGAAGGGGACTGATAGAAGGGAAAGGAAACTAAGGGAGGTGGTAGCTGAAAGCAAAACTATAGTGAAGAGGGAAAGGGATAAAGGAGAGAGGAAATCATAAATGTGGAGGGGGGGAAGGACAGAGAGAAAGACAAAGATAGTAATCATAACTGAATGTTAATGGAATGAACTCTCATAAAAAGAAAGCAGATAGCAGTGTGGATTAAGAATCATAATCCTAAAATAAGTTGTTTACAAAAAACACATTTGAAACAGAGGGATAAATGCAAAGTAAAGATAAATGGCTGGAGCAAAATATATTTTGTTTCAGCTGAAGTTAAAAAAGAAAAACAACAACAGAGTAGCAATCTTGATCTCAGACAAAGAAAGAGCAAAAAGACGCAATTAAAAATGATAAGGAAGAAAACCACATCTTGCTAAAAGATATCATAGAAAATAAAGTAACATAATTACTAAACATTTATGCACCAAGTGGTATAGTATACAAATTCTTAGAGGATACATTTTGCATTTGAACAACTTACCCAAACCATTGGCTCTATGCTCTCTGTAGCAGAGTTTGAATGCTTGGCAGTTTAGTTCAAGTAATGACCTCCATGTCTGTTACCTTGTAATGCTAGGTGATCTTCAGAATGTTCCTAAGACAATTCAAATGGAAGTGATTCAGTTTCCTGGTATGGTGCTGGTAGACTATCTCAGTTTCACAGGCATACAGCAATGATGTCAGCACAATAGCTTTATAGACCTTCAGTTTGGCAGTCATTTGGAAGAACAAAAGGTCCAGAATATCAAGGGAATTAATGAAAAGAAATGCTAGGCAAGGTGGACTTTCTTCTATCAGATTTTAATCTATATTATAAAGCAGCAGTCATCAAAACTACTTGGTACTGCCTGAGGAATAGAATAGTGGATCAATGGAATAGATTGGGTACACTAGACTCAGCAGTCAATGACTATAGTAATCTACTATTTGATAAACCCAAAGACCCCAGTTTTTGGGATAAGAATTCACTATTTGACAAAAACAGCTGAGAAAACTGGAATATAGTATGGCAGAAACTCAGCATAGACCATTATCTAAAACCACATGCCAAAATCAAGTCTAAATGGCTGCATGATCTAGGTATAAAGACTGATACTAGAAGCAATCTGGGAAAACAAGGAATAATCTACCTGTCAGACTTATGGAGAAGTGAAGACATTATGAACAAACAAGAATTAGAGAGCATTATAAAATGCAAAATGGATAATTTTGATTACATTGAATTGTAAAGATTCTGTACAAACAAAGCCAATGTAACCAAGATTAAGAGGGAAGTAGAAAATTGGGAAAGAATTTTTACAACAAATGTCTCTAATAAAGGCCTGATTTCTAAAATATACAGAGAATTGAGGCAAATCTATAGGAATACAAGTCATCCCCATATTGATACATGGTCAAAGGATATGAACAGGCAGTTTTCAGAGGAAGAAATTAAAGATATCTATAAGCATATGAAAAAATGCTTTCAATCACTATTGATTAGAGAAATGCATATCAAAACAACTCTGAGGTACCACTTCTCACCTGTCAGATTGGATAAGATAACGCAACAAGAAAATGACAAATGCTGGAGAGGATGTGGAAAAATTGCAACACTAATGCATTGCTGGTGGAGTTATGAACTGATTCAACCATTCTGCAGAGCAATCTAAAACTATGCCCAAAGTGTTATGAATAATTTCATACCCTTTGACCCAGCAATACCACTTGTAGGTTTGTATCTCAAAGAGATCATAAAAATGGGAAGAAGGCCCATATATACAAAAGTATTTATTGCAGCTCTTTTGTGGAGGCAAAGAATTGGAAATTAAAGGGGTGCTCATCAATTTGGGAATAGCTAAACAAGTTATCGTATATGAATGTAATGGAATACTATTGTGCTATAAGAAATGAGGAGCATTTTTCATATTTACCTGGAGAGGTTTATATGAACTGATGCTAAGTGAGAAGAACAAAACCAGAAGAAATTTGTACATAATTACAGACACAACATCTGTATGATGACCAACTTTGATAGACTTAACTCTTCTTAGCAATGCAGTCTTATAAGACAACTCAAAAAGATTCATGATGAAGAGAGGTGTCTACATTCAGAGAAAAACCTAGAAAGAACAAAGTTTGAATGCAGATTGAAGCAAACTACCTGCTCTCTTTCTTTTTATTGTTTGGTTATGTTTCCTCTTTCCCATTGTTCATTCCATCTGTTACAATCCTTCTTTATAACCTGACTAATGTCTAATGTTAAAGTATTTGAAGATCCTATACTTGATTGCATGCCACCATGATGCAGGGGAACCAAAGGGAGAAGAAAAATTGAACCTTAAAGGATTATGAAACTGAATCTTTTACACTAAAATTAAACCAAAAAATTAATAAAGACAAAAAAATTAAAAACAAAATAATATTTTTTAAAGCATGGGAGCAAGCACACAGCATTGTTTGACTCCACTGATGACTGGGAAGGTGCAAGAACATTGTCCATTATCTAGAACTCGGGCAAGCATGCCATCATGGAATTCATGTACCTTGCTGATGAATTTCTCCAGACAACTAAATTTTGACATAATTTAACATAAGCTCTCATGACTAACAGTATCAAAGACCTTGGTCAGATCTACAAACATTGTGTACAGATGTCTGTTCTGCTTCTGGCATTTCTCCTGGATTTGTTAGGGAGCACACACCATATTGACTATTCTTTGATAGACTCTAGCAAGAATCTTGCCAGCAAATACTAAGGGAAAGACCCCGCTCACCCACCATGATTGTCACAGGACTATCTATTTCCTTTACCTTTATAGGAATGGACACTGTAGGCATACTTGAACTTCTGGGTGATAACCTCCTCTTGCCATATAACCTGGGAAATTTTAGTTAGCTGTTGTATAAGCAATGGACCCCCTATCTTGCAAATCTAAGCTAGAACAGAATAAGTATCAGGGGCTTTACCACATGAAAGGAGTCTAAAGGCAAACCTTTTCTTCAGTTGGAGCTTCAGTTATGGAGGAATTGACTTCAACCTAAGGTAAACAGTCAATGACCTCATCATCGATTGATGATGATCTGTTGAGAGCACTATGGAAGTGTTCAGTCCATCTCTCTAAGATCATATCCTTATCACTAATCAATGTGGTACCATCAGTGCTGAGTAGTTGAGATGCACTGTAGCTCTTTGGCCCAAAAATAGTCCTTGGGGCATAAAAAAGTATTTTGGATTGTTACTACCAGCATGAAACAGAATTTCATTTGTCTTTTTACTGAGCAATAATCCTGTATTTCTCTAAGTTTTGCTTGTACTTTACTCTTGATGGAATTAAATGCTGCCTTCTTGGAGATATATAAACTATCCACTTGATAAATCCTGTGGCATTCTCGATTTTCATTTAGCAGTATCTGAATTTGCATATAATTTTCATCAAATCAGTCTTGGTCTTTGTGAGTGTTCTGATCCAGATGAGTAAATGCAGTGCTATACACCAAGTCTCCGAATGTGGTCTGCTCCTTTCCTGTTCCACCATTGCCAACTGTGTGTAAGCTCAACTTTCCCTACAAGTTAGCAACAACATGTTCCCTCTCAGAGAAGAGCTCTAATTTATTGTCCCAATGCAAAATGTACACTTGCCAAAAATACTATTTTAAGGAGAACTCACACAGGGCAAGAATTCACATGGTAGTCAGAAGCAGTGATACAAGAACACTCTCAAGGTCACTCTCAAGAACTTTGGAGTTGATTGTGTGACATGGGAGGCACTGGCACAGACTGCTCCGCATGGCATGACCACATCAGAGAAGATAATGTGCTCTATGAGCAAAGTAGAATTAAAGCATCTCGAAGGAAACACAGGATGTGCAAATTCAGAGAATCCACCCCAAATGTTCACATGAACTATTTGTGCCTGACCTGTGGCAGAGCATCCCGAGATCATATTTGTCTGATCGTCCACAGTAAGATATATTGAAGAATGACTTTAGCAAGGTGATGTCATTTTGGTCTTCAAGCATGAATGACAACAACCAATCAATCTTAGAGGATAAGTTAAGAGAGTTACAGGAAGAAACAGATGCAAAATCTGTACTAGTAAGGGACCTCTACGAACCCCTCTCAGACGTAAATCAATCTAACCACAAAATAAACAAGAAAGAAGTTAAGGAGGAGAATAGAATTTTAGAAAAGTTAGATATGGTTGACCTCTGGAGAAAAAATGAATAAATTTAGAAAAGAATATACCTTTTTCTCAGTGATACATGGCACATACAAAAAAATTGACCACAGATTAGGGCATAAAAAACTCACAATCTAATGCAGAAAGGCAGAAGTACTAAATACACCTTTTTTCAGATCATGATCCAATAAAAATTATATCTAATTATAGACCATGGAAAGATAGACTAAAAATTAATTGGGAATTAAATAATCTAATCCTAAAGAATGAATGGGTCAAACAACAAATTGTAGAAACAATCAATAACTTCATCCAAGAAACTGACAATTATGAGACAATATACCAAAATTTATGGGATGCAATGAAAGTGGTTCTTAGAGGAAATGTTATATCTTACATGAATAAATTAGAGAAAGAAGAGATGAATTAATTGGGCATGTAATTTAAAATGTTAGAAAAAGAACAAGTTAAAAACTACCAGTTCTATACCAAATTAGAAATTCTGAAAACCAAAGGACAGGTTAATAAAATTGAAACTAAGAAAACTATTGAATTGACAAATAAAAGTAAGAGGTAGTTTTATGGAAAAATAATAACATAGATGAAGTTTTGGTGAATTTGATATTAAAAAAGAAGAAAACCAAATTACCAACATCAAAAATGAAAAATTTTAAATCAATGCCAATGAAGAAGAAATCAAAACAACACTCAGGATCTATTTTTACCAACTGTATGCCAATAATTTTGGCAATCTTGGTGAAATTTTTGAATGCTTCCAAAAATATAACTTTTCCATAATAACAGAAGAGGAAATAAAATACCTAAATAACCCCATTTCAGAAAAATGATTAGAACAAGTCATCGATGAACTACCCAAGAAAAAATTTCCAGGGCCATATGTGTTTTCAACTAAATTCTATCAAACATTTGAAGAACAATTCATTTCAATACTTTATAAACTATTTGGGAAAATAGGTGAAGAAGTCCTACCAAATTCTTTTTATGATACAAATATTTTGCTGATACCAAACCTGGAAGAGCCAAGACAGAGAAAGAAAATTATATAATAACTTCCTTAATGAATACAGATATAAATTTTTAATTAAATATTAGTAAAAAAGATTATAAAGGGCAGAGCCAAGATGGTGGGATAGAAACAGCACTTCCACAGCACTCCAGCCCACACTACTTCCAAATCATGTAAAAGATGGACTCTGAACAACCTCTGGAGCCCCAACACCCACAGAATGACACAGAGAAGCTAAGCTCCCTCTGAGGACAGCCTGGCAGCCCAGCAGGGAACAGCCAGCACAGCCGAGCCCATACCTAGGCAAAGGAAACTAAATAAATAGAAAAATTAAATATTAGACTCCTATTTTGGGGGCAAAGAGGATCGAAGCATGGAACAGGAGGAGGACTTTGAGGTCAGAAATCCTGCACCAAAAGCCCCAAATGAAAATATGAACGGGTTACAGGCCATAGAGGACCTTAAGAAGGATTTTAAAAAACAAACAAGAGAAGTGGAGGAAAAATTGAGTAGAGAAATGAGAAGGATGCAGGAAAAGTATGAAATGAGAGTCAACAGCCTGACTGAGGAAAATAACACCTTAAAAAATAGACTAACTCAAATGGCAAAGGAGGCCCAAAAGGGCAATGTGGAGAAGAATGCCTTAAAAAGCTGATTTTGCCAGATGGAAAAAGAATATCAAAAGCTCACTGAGGAGATTAATTCCTTCAGAGGTAGACTGGAGCAAATGGAAGCTACTGACTTTATGAGAAATCAAGATGCTGTTAAGCAGATCCAAACAAATGAAAGAGTAGGAGGCCATGTGAAATATCTCGTGGAAAAAACCACTGACCTGGAAAATAGATCCAGGAGAGGTAATTTAAAAATTATTGGACGACCTGAAAGCCCTGATCAAAGAAAGAACCTAGAAATCATCCTTCAAGAAATTCTCAAGGAAAATTGCCCTGACATTTAGACCCAGAGGGCAAAATAGAGGTTGAAAGAATCCACAGATCACCTCCTGAAAAAAGATTCCAAAAAGAAAACTCTGAGGAATATTATAGCCAGGTCCCAGAATTCCCAGATCAAGGAGAAAATACTGCAAGCAGCCAAGAAGAAACAATTTCAATATTATGGAAATACAATCAGAATAGCACAGGACCTGGCAGCTTCTACTTTGAGGGATCGAAGGACATGGAATATGATATTCTGGAGGGTAAAGGAGCTGGGATTAAAATCAAGAATTACATACCCAGCAAAACTGAGTATCTTGTTTCAGGGGAAAATATGATCATTCGGTGGAAAAGAGGACTTTCAAGCATTCTTGAGGAAAAAACCAGAGTTGAATAGAAAATTTGACATTCAGTTACAAAAGCAAGAGATGCTTGAGAAGGTAATAAGGGAAAAGAAATCAAAAGGAACTTATCAAAGTCGACCTATTTACATTCCTACATGGAAAAACAATAACAGTGACTGATGAAACCTTTCTCCTTATGAAAATAATTGAAGAAGGGTATATGGACATATGAATACATATGTGAATGTGTGTAGATATGTTTACAGGTATACATGGACAGAGGGCAGAGTTTGAATTTGGTGGGAAGGGATGAGACCTAAGGGGTGAAATTTTGAGGTGAGAGAGGAAAGTGGCAAGAGGAGATGGGGACAGACAGGGTAGGGTAAACTATCCCAAGTAGAAGAAGCAAGGGGAAGTGGTTGCAGGGGAGGGGAAGAACAGGAAGGCAAAAAGGCAAAACCATATTCTCATTGAATTTGGCTCAGGGAGAGAATGACAATCATACTAAATGGGTTATCTCACCCTGCAGGAGAGTGGGCAGAAGGGGGGCGAGTGGCAGATGATGCAGGGGAGGGCATTCTAGGGGGAGGGGAGGTTAGAAGTACCCACTTTTGAAGAGGGACAGGATCAAAGTAGGGAATGGACTAGGTGCATGTTAGGATGGGTGGGAGGGAAATATAAGCAGTCTTTTACAATATATCAACTATGGTAATGTTTTGCATAGCTAATCATATACAATAAATACTGAATTGCATATCTTCCCAGAGGGCATGGGTGGCAAGGGAGGAAGGGAATGGATCTGAAATTCAAAGTTTTAAAATTAAATGTTTCAAATATATATAAATATTATTATCAATACTATTTTGCATGTAATTGGGAGATAAGATGTGCAGGCATTGAGGCAGAGAGATTCACATTCCTAATGGAAAAGTCAAAGGGGCTATGGGAGAAGATATGGGAGAGAGCAGATTGGATGAGGGGATACCTTGTGGGACTGCTATTCTGGGGTGTTGGGTAGGGGGAAAATGGGGAAAAAATTGTAACTCAAAACCTAACGGAAATGAATGTTGTAAACCAGAAGTTAATAAAGCATTTGTTTAATTTAAAAATATGATTATAGAAACTTATCATGAAAATAAAACACAATGACCAGGTAGGATTCATACCAGGAATGCAGATCTGGTGAAAACAATATGCATAATTGACCATATCAACAACTAAACTATATTACTTCAATAGATGCAGAAAAATCATTTAAGAAAACACAGCACCCATCCCTACTAAAAACACTAGAGAGTATAGGAATAAATGGAGTCCTCCTTAAAATGTTAGGTAGCATCTGTCTAAAACCATCACCAAGCATTCTATGTAACAGGGATAAGCTAGAATCATTTCCAATAAGATCAGGGGTGGAACAAGGATGTCCATTTTCACAACTAGTATTAAATTTAGTACTAGAAATGTTAGCTCTGGCAAAAAGAGAAGAAAAAGGGGGCGGCTAGGTGGTGCAGTGAATAGAGCGCCGGCCCTGGAGTCAGAAGGACCTGAGTTCGGAGCCGGCCTCAGACACTTAATCCACACAAAAAAAACCTAACCATGTAACCTTGGGCAAGTTACTTAACCCCAATTGCCCTAAAGGGGCGGCTAGGTGGCCCAGTAAGTAAGGGCACTGGCCTAGGAGTTAGGATGACCCGAGATCAAATCCGGCCTCAGAAAATGAGCACCCATACATAAATAATGACTAGCCGTATAACCTTGAGCAAGTTACTTAACCCCAATTGCTTTAAAAAAAGAGAGAGAGAAGAAAAGGAAATTAGAATAAGCAAAGAAGAAACTAAGTTATCACTCTTTGCAGATGATGGTACACTTAGAGAATCCTAGATAATCAAGTAAAAAGTTATTTGAAATAATAAAAAAAAAAACTTCAGCAAAGTTGTAGGACATAAAATAAACCTACATAAATAACCAGCATTTCCATATATTACTAACAAAGCTGAACAGTAAAAGATAGAAAGAGAAATTCCATTTAAAGTTACTATAGACATTATCAAATATTTGGGAGTTGACCTGAAAAAACAAGCCCAGGAGCTATATTAACAAAATTGCAAAACACTTTTCACACAAATAAAGTCACATCTCAACTGGAAAAATATTAGTTGTTCATGTTTAGGCTGAGGTAATATAATAAAAATGACAATTCTACCTAAATGAATTTACTTGTTCAGCGCCATCCCAATCAAATTACCAAAAAATATTTTGTATAACTAGAAAAAGTAAAAAAAAAATTCATCTGGAAGAACAAAATGTCCAGAATACCAAGAAAATTAATGCAATAAAAGAGAAGGTGGTCTAGCCCTACCAGACCTTAAATTATATTATAAACTAGTAGTCATCAAAACTACATGTTACTTGCTAACAAATAGAGTGATGGATCAGTGGATTAAGTTAGGTATGCAAGACACAGTGGTCTATGACTATAGTAATTTACTGTTTGATAAGTCCAAAGGCTCCTTTCTGGGATAAGACCTCACTATTTAACAAAAACTGCTGGGAAAACTGGAAAATACTATGGCAGAAACTAGACATAGACCAACATCTTATACTCTATACCAAGATAAAGTCAAAATGGGTATGTGATTTTGATATAAAGGCTTACTATAATCAAACTAGGAGAGCAAAGAATAGTTTACCTGTAAGACTATGGAGAAGGGGAGAATTCATGACCAACAAGAGATAGAGAATATTATGAAATGCAAAATGGATGATTAAATTAAAAATGTTTTGCATAAACTAAGACAATGCAACCAAGATTATGAAGGAAGCAGAAAACTGGGAAACAAATTTTATAGCCAGTGTCTCTGACAAAGATCTTATTTCTAAAATATATAGAGAACTGAGTCAAATTTATAAGAATACAAGTCATTCCCCAACTGATAAATTGTTAAAATATATGAACAGGCAGCTTTCAGATGAAGAAATTAAAGCTATCTATAGTCATATGAAAAATGCTCTAAATCACTATTAACAAGAGAAATGCAAATCAAAACAACTCTGAGGTACCACATCACATATATCCGACTGGCTAACATGACAAAATAGGACAATGATAAATATTAGAGAAGATGGGGGGAAATTGGAACACTGATACATTGTTGGTGGAGTTGTGAACTAATTCGTTCTGGAGAACAATTTGAAACTATGACTAAAATATTATAAAACTGTGCATACCCTTTGACCCAACAATACCACTTCTAGGTCTATATCCCAAAGAGATCATAAAAATGGGGAAAAGACCCATTAGTTCTAGTTCTTCTTTAAATCATGACTAATGTGAAAATATGATTAATATGTATGCATAAGTAAAACCCATATCAGACTGCATGGTATCTTGAGGAGGGACATATGTAGGGTAGGAAAGAAAATTCAAAACTCAAAATCTTACGGAAGTCAATGTTGCAAAGTAAAAATGAATTCACTGAGTGTTTATTGGAAAAAAAAACAAGAATGTAAAGCTTCTCGTTGCATCTAGATTCTTCACAATTCTTCTCTCCTACCCAATCAACTTAGAACAATTGTAAAGTAGTTTCCTCTGTCTTTTCTCAACTGATAATTCAGTCATTTCCACAATAAAATCAGGGAATAGTGGCTATAGTTGAGACATCTTAATACATTTTCTATTCTTCCACTCTCAAATAGGTAAGTATCGATGAAGGTAATAGTTTCATTGTACTCTCTCATGTTCCTGACCATATCTAGAATATTTTATTCAGGGTAGGGTAATATCTTTTCAGAAGAGTTTTGAGAAGAAACAGTTGATAGGGTTAGGCCACAGGATGAGTTTAATGTAGGAATGGGTTTTGTTTACTTGACTACATATATTTGTTAAAAGTGTATTTTTATTGTGAAAGAAAATCAATTTTTATTGAAAATACAATTAAACTTTAAAAAAGAACATTGAGAAGCTAGAATGTGTCCAAAGGACAGAGATCATAATGATTAGGAAATATTAAAACCGTGTTTTTTAGGGTCAAAGTACATAGGGATATTTTTTTTTTAAGCAATTGGGGTTAAGTAACTTGCTCAAGGTTACACGGCTAGTCATTATTTGTGTGTGGGTGCTCATTTTCTGAGGCCGGATTCGATCTCGGGTCATCCCAACTCCGAGGCCAGCGCTCTTACTCACTGCGCCACCTAGCCGCCCCCATAGGGATATTTAACCTAGAAAAAGACCTCAGGGACTGAAGATAGAGTAAGGAGTTTCTTTGTCTTCAGAGTTTTTAAGGGTTATCAGGTAGAATAAAAAGTTTAAGAAATTCTGCTTGACTGTAGAGGACCAAACAGACCAGTGGCTAAAATGCCTTTGCCTCACTATAAGGAATGTGTTCTAAAATAATAATAACAATGACAATAACAGTATCAATATTTAGCATATATGTAGTTTAGTAAAGCACTTTAAAACATTATGGCTAAAAGACATAAAAGCCCCCTTTGCTTCAATTTATGGAAAATCTAAAATAATAATAGCAACTAGTGTATATGTGAGTTTGTAAAGTACTTTACAAATATCTAATTTTATCCTCATATATCATATGAGAAAATAAGAAAGAAAGAGGTTGGATAACTTACACAGTCACACAGCTACTAAGTGTCTGAGGCAGGATTTGAACTTAAGTGTTTTTGACTCCAAGTCTAGATTCTATTCACTTTGCCACTGATAGTAAAGGTTAGTTTAGCAAAGTAGTAAGTTTTGGAAGAATTGATATTCCAATGGCACTTATATGACAACTTGTATAGAATGTAAAAAGTACATTCATCTTTCAGGGAGGTATTGTCCTAGGTGACCTTTAAGATATTTTGTACCCTAGAGTCAATGGATCTATAAATCTACGGGGAGGGCCCTTAGAAGTAATTGGCGGAATTAATGTAAGAAATATCTTTGGATGATCCTACAGGAAAACTGCCACAGTCTGCCACTTTTTTTTTTTTAAACAGATAAAATATGGTTCATTGTGTTCTGATACCGTGATGTTCTTGGGTACTGTTAAGGTAGGCAGAAAACCTTTATTTTACAGTAAATAATCCCATGTTATGATTTTTTGAGTATCTTGAGTCGATTTTATAGTGTTTTCCCCACACATTTTTTTCTTGCTTATTTCTGTTGTTGTTACTGGACGCTATCTTCAGTTCTTTTTGCTATCAGAATTCCTGCTTCAAGGAATATTTTTTATCTTCTACTTCCAAGTTACTTCTTCCAGTCTTCTCAGGCATCTCTTCCTTCCTGTGTCTGGGTGTCAAATTTTCTATTCAATTCTGGTTTTTTACTCAAGAATGCTTGAAAGTCCTCTATTCCACTGAATGACCATATTTTCCCTGAAACAAAATACTCAGTTTTGCTGGGTAGGTGACCCTTGGGTTCATTCCCAGTTCTTTTGCCCTCTGGAATATCCTATTCCATGCCCTTCGATCCCTCAGTGCAGAAGCTGCCAGGTCCTGGGCTATTCTGATTGTGTTTCCACAATATTGAAATTGTTTCTTCCTGGCTGCTTGTAGTATTTTCTCCTTGATCTGGGGATTCTGGAACCTGGCTATAATATTACTGGGAGTTTTCTTTTTGGGATCTTTTTCAGGAGGTGATCGGTGGATTCTTTCAACCTCTATTTTGCCCTCTGGATCTAAAACATCAGGGCAGTTTTCCTTGAGAATTTCTTGAAGGGTGATTTCTAGGTTCTTTCCTTGATCATGGCTTTCAGGTAGTCCAATAATTTTTAAATTGTCTCTCCTGGATCTATTCTCCAGGTCAGTGGTTTTTCCCATGAGATATTTCACATTGCCTTCTAATCTTTCATTTGTTTGGATCTGCTTAACAGCATCTTGATTTCTCATAAAGTCACTAGCTTCCATTTGCTCCAGTCTAACTCTGAAGGAATGAATCTCCTCAGTGAACTTTTGAGATTCTTTTTCCATCTGGCAAATTCGACTTTTTAAGGCATTCTTCTCCTCATTGCCCTTTTGGGCCTCCTTTGCCATTTGAGTTAGTCTATTTTTTAAGGTGTTGTTTTCCTCAGTCAGGCTGTTGACCCTCATTTCATACTTTTCCTGCATCCTTCTCATTTCTCTTTCCAATTTTTCCTCCACTTCTCTTATTTGATTTTTAAAGTCCTTCTTAAGGTCCTCTATGGCCTGCAACCCGCTCACGTTTTCCCCTGGGGCTTTTGGAGCTGGACTTCTGACCTCACAGTCCTTTTCCCGCTCTATGCCCCCAAAATAGGAGTCTAGGTTGCATTTTTCTGTTTCCTTTGCCTTGGCATGTTGCCACTTAATTGCTTGACTTTTGGGCTTGTTGCCACACTATGGCTTTAAGGCCAGATAGAGGAATTTTCGTCCCGAACATGTGGGGGGCAACTTCTGTTTCTGGCAAGCTGTAAACCCACCCACAACTTCCACCCTAGATCACAATCCAGATCCAGGGAGGTTAAAGCAAGAGCGATTACCCCCCAAGACTGATCGCTGGATCTCCCTACAGTTAGCATGCAGGCCGGGAGCTGGAGCTGCCTCTGAAAACTACAAAATGGGGTGTCTCCTCAGTGGCTTCTAGCCCCCAGGGGAGGAAGCTGACGCATTCCCCAAATACAGGTCCCAAAGTCCATAGGACACTAACCTCTTACTTTGTCCTAGGCATGTCTATGTTGATAATTCTGGAGTCGGCACGGCTGCTGGTGTTCTGGGGTTCCTCCAGCCGGCTGCTGGCCCTGCCGCCCTGGGGCTAAAACCTTGGCTCACACGGACCTGGGCTAGGCTCTGCTCCTGCGCTCTGCGTGCTGCCAGGTCCCAGACCGCTGCGCTGGTCCTTCCTGCAGGGCTGCTGGGCTGTCCTCAGTGGGAGGTTAGCTTCTCTGTGTCGTTCTGTGGGTGCTGGGGCTCCAGAAGTTGTTCAGAGTCCCCTTTTACATAGTTTGGGGGGAATCTGGGGGCAGAGAGGCTTGGACGAGCTGTTTCTACTCCGCCATCTTGGCTCCGCCCCTCAGTCTGCCACTTTTAATAAGCAGGCCGTTTTGAAATGAAGAAATGGAAGCTGTCAACAACCATATGAAAAAATGCTCCTAATAATTAATAATTAAAGAAATACATATTAAAAACAACTCTGAGGTTGTATCTCAGATTAACAGAATGACAAAACAAATAAGGAAAATGGAAATTGTTGAAGGTACTATGGGAAGAAAGGTACCATAATGCATAGCTGCTAAAACTGATAAAGATGTGACCATTCTGTGAAAAATATGTAACTATACCCAAATGTCACTAATATACACTTTGTTTCAGAGATAAGTATAGTGGTATCACTATAGGCATATATCCCCAAAACACCAAAAGACAAAGGGAAAGAATAAAAGGAAAAATCTCATATATACTAAAATATTTAAAGCAAACCTTTTTGTTTTAGCAAAGGACTAGAAGTTGAGGGAATATCATTTGAGGTATAGGTGAAAAATTAAAATTAGTGAATATGATGGAACATTATTATACCCTAGTAAATGACAAATGTGAGGAATTCAGAGAAACTGAGGCAGATGTGTATGATGCAGTGAAATGAGAACCAGGAGAACAATCTACATGGTAACCACAAAAAATGAAAATATCTTTAAAAGATTACAGAATTTTTATCAATGTAGTAACCTATTATGAAGACTGAGGAAGAACCATGCCTCTCACATCTTGGCAAAAATGTGATAGATAGGGAAGAAATGAAAAATGATACATAATTTCAGATATTACTTGTTTAATTCCAGGTTTCTTTTGGTGGGTATAGAGAGGGGACAGTAAATAGTGATGCAAAAACAGCCTCAATAAAACATTTTAAAGTGACATAAAAGAAAACAGTACAAATGTTCAAAAGGGAACAAAAACTGGGCAAGTTTACCACTAACTTTACCACAAGTCACATTACTACTATTTATATTAGTAATATAGATGGCATTTTTACCTTTTTTAAGGTTTGCAGAACACTATGTATTTTGTCATGTTTGGTCCTCACAACAGTCTTGGAAAATTACATTACTATTACTTCCATTTTACAGATGAGATAAATGAGGCTGAGACATTAAGTTTCTTGCCCAGGGTCACATGACTAGTAAAGATCTGAAGCAGCTTTTGAACTAAGCCCTTCTTAACTTAGAACATAGCACCTATCCACCTGGTCACCTTGCTGCATAAATGTGTAATCATATAAATTATTTCCAATTGGTACTGGGGTTAGGAATCATCATGTAGAAAGTCATTTACCTGTAAAATTTCTCTCTGATTAGAAACACACTAGACAGATCAGCTCAACTTAGATGTAATTCGACTGCTATATAAGGTCTACATTTTTGTAGTTTAGTCACATTTTTCCTTCTCTCTCAGCCATATAACATGAGAACAAGTGATATAAATTGACTTAATGATGCTTTTTCAGGACTGTCTTTCTTTGTGGCTGACCAGAAATGTTTCTTGTACAGGCTCCTGGGAGAAATGAAAATACAATGTACTCCCCAATGTCAGCTTTCATGATGTATTCAGCTGCCAATATTTTTTGATTGAGAATGAGTTCAGTGAAGTGAAGTGGGGAGGGGAGTAATATTCCCCTTGCTTAAATGAGCTGTTAAGTTAAAGACTTTCACTTAGCTAGTTTCTGGCAAGAATTTCATGACATTTTTATAGAGTAACTAAAATGAGTAAAAATATTGTTGATATTTCTATGTCCATTTTGAAACTGGCCTAAAGCAAAGGTATAGAAAGATATTCATTAGAATGTCTTTTGTCCTTTACCTCTCCCAATTATCTAATAATACCCAAAAATACATCCTTATGGCCCTAAAACACATAATAGGTATGATCAAGCTACATATGTTCCTAGTAGATTAACTTCAAGTATATTTTTCAAGGATTAACAGTCTAGCATTAAAATGTATTTTAACCCTTGTAATCACTTTAAAAGATTATTAATGCCTATGACTCTGACTTTGGATGTTAATTCACTACTCTAGATAAAAGGATAGTGACTTTGAGAATTGTTTATTATTATTAAAATTTCATAGTTAAAAGTACTACAATAAAACGTTAGATACTAAAGAAAGCAAACATAACACTAAAACAAATATTTGCAGCTCAGAAATGTCATTAGCCTTGGTTTTTCATTGTGTGAGTTTGAAACATCTGTGATCTCATTGACCATAGCACAACTTACTACAGAGTAGATTGAAAGTGATTTGTACCTTCCTAACCTACATGTAAAGCAGTCCATCTTCTACAGTAAAGTCTTCACAGGTCATCTCCATAATATCTCTAAGACTCTTAACCTTGCATGGATAAAAGTGGAGCTCTCCTTTGACAAGATCTAATTCTCCCCTGGTATCATATCTTCCTTTAATTTTATCTCTTACTACTTTGGCAGTATAATTCTTCATTTGTTGGTTTTGGTTTTTGGGGGGTTTTTTTGGAGGGGGGAAGGTAGGGCGACTGGGGTTAAGTGACTTGCCCAAAGTCACATAGCTAGGTTTTCTGTGCTTAAGTGTCTGAGGCCTTATTTGAACTCAGGTCCTCCTCACTCCAGAGCCAGTGCTCATTCACTGTGCCGCTTAGCTGCCCCAATAATTCTTCATTTGTAATAATTTAACTTTTTCATTCCCCAGATATATTTGTACATTATTATTTGACCCACAACTTTAATTCTTCAGAGAATATAGTGTGTCTTGTAGCTTAAACTAATGCTGGTAATTTTTAAATGGCTTATTCTTTCAGAAAGAAATTTTGGATCATTAGAAAAAATACTGAACAATTACCCAAAAGCACTCAAGCCCACTTTCTTTCTTGAATAAATTCTGGGCTCTTTAATGTTGATCTGAAGTGTTTAAGTTGTATGTGCTGACAGGAAAGTAGGAATGAAAAGGCAAAGAGAATAAACTCTTATACAGCATCTGCTTTGTGTCAGGAACTGCTCTAAGTGTTTTACATGTATTATCTCATTTGATCCTCATAACAACACAGGGAGATAGGTGCTATTATAATTTGCAAATAACAACTTTTGGAAGATTTTAATTATTGATAGGGACTATTTCCCCTTTGAAATCTATTCTGGGCATCCTCCATAATAACAATAAACCTGATTATTCATCATTTGAGAAGGGGGAATAGTAGGTTCTGATAATTCTTTTGAATTTGTTTTGTGTGATTTCATCTTGGACTATTTTGGCTATTTTATTGATTTGGTTTTTCTGCTCCCTTTTTATTCAAACTGTCTAAATGTTTATTAATTTTATTAGTGTTCTCAAAGAACCACCTTTTAGTTTGATTTTTATTTTCTAATTTTTTTTTCAATTTAAATATTTCCCCTAAAGTTTTAGGATGATCTTTTTATGCTTAGTCTGGATTTATTTGTTGAATTTCTATTTTTTGTGAATACTAAATTCATGAATCCTTTCTTTTACATTCTTTGTTAATGCATATTTACAGGAATATATATTTCTCTCTCTATGTCTGCATGTTGCCTCCCAATACCCAAAATTTAGGTATATTGTTCATCAATGATGATATTGGTGAGTTGTTTCCATTATTATTAATTGTTAATTGCTTAACCCACTCATTGTTAAGCTACTATTCTGCTGTTTCTTTTCTCTTTTGATCCCCTCACTGATTGTTATTTTAACTATATTATACTATTCAAAGATGTATTTACTCTTCTTGCTTCTTTTTACATTAGTTTACCTCATCTCTGTGCCCTAATATTGGCCATATAAACGTAATATTTATATTAATTTGCTATATTTTATTCTATTCTATTCAGAATAATGTAGTTTCCTTGTTCATCTCTTTTTATGCTGTCAACTTGGCTTTGTTTGCTTGATTTTGACTTCTGCATTTTTTATTTAGCCTGATGCATAATAATTTATTTTTCCAAATCCTCATTTTTATTCTTTGAAGGTCTTTGCATTCTTAATGTGTTTATTGCAAAGAACAGATGATGAAATTTTTGTTTTGAATACATTTTGTTGTTTTTTCTATTTTATTAGATGGATAAATCTATTTACTTTTAAAGTTATGAGCTAAGTGCTCATTTTGCTTCATTTGTTTCTTGCCTAGGTACCTCCCTTTATTAAGCAGTTTCTATATTACAAAAGGTACATCATGTCTCCCCTTTTGAAGTTGTGCCTTACTCTTTGAAATAAGAATTTCTTCATTTGAGTGAGGGGTATTACCCCATAGTAGAAATTTTCCTATGTTCTTGGCTATAATGTTCATTATTTTATTTTATTTTCTGGATCTAAATTCCCCTCAAGAGCTTTATTTGTACCTCCTCTGAGGTAGGATGATTTGGTCCAAAAACTATATTCCTTCAAATAATACCTATGGTCCCATTTCCCTTTAAAAATATGCTTCTTCATGCAAGCATTCTTCAGTGGGAGGCACTACCATCACTGAAACAAGATTTTCTGCCATTTTATCCCATATTTCATTCACTTCCTTTGCTTATTCATGCATCTTCTTGGAGGTTCTTTTATCCCTGAGAAACAAGAGGAGTTATTTACCCTTCATTATTAGACCTATGAATTGATTATTGTTCATCACATATTCACTCCTGTCTTCTTTCTCTTATATCCCCTTCATGTGTCTTCTTTTTCTGTAAATTAATCTCAGAAAACATTAATTCACGTTTATATGGATATTGGGTCTGTTTGTTCCCTATCATGACTTGTGTACTTTTAGAAAAGGATATTGTAATAGTGTCTCTGTTGCTTTTGGTAGCTGTTCTTGTCCTTAACTGCTTGTCCTTGTTGGATTTGTTTATCTGTTATATATTTCTAATTTCTCTGATCTTTGCAAAGAAAATAATTTGTTAAGGTCTGTTTTTTAAAGACTGTTCAAAATAAACTTAAAATATAGAATGTACATCTTTTTACATTAATGGTTAGGGTTATATATGTAGCATATTTTATGTTGGGGTGCATTTTGAACTCCTTTGTTCTTGTTCTCTACCTTATGTAGTTTTTGGTGAAAGAATAATAACTATGACACTCAATTTCCCTTTCTTTTCAACTATAATTATTTGTCCTGGTGACTTGTGAAATTTTTTGTTCATCTTCAAAATTTGCAAATTTAACCACTATGCACTGCCCTTTTCAATATAGGGTTTTCTTCTGAGGAAAAAAATCTGTGAATTCTTTCAGTTGGCATATTGTTTTCTATGTTCAATATTTTAGGCTGTTTCCTTATATGTCTTTTGCATTATAGTGTTCACTTTTGTTTACTGTATTCATCTGAGAGACCTATAATCAAGATATTTTTTATGCATCTTGTCTTCAGGATCAATATGTTTTGTCTTTATGGAGGTTATCTTTTCTTTTAATGTTATAGCTTTTTTTCTTCCAAATTATCTTTAATGTCCATATATTTGCATTCCTAATCAATTATTTTCTCATTCATTTTGTTTAACTTGCCACTGTGAATTCAAGTTTTGTACTCCTGCAATTATTTTTACTGGACAGGCCATATATTCTGCTTTTGCAATTGCTACTTCTCTTTTACCATTCAGGAACAACCTACTGTGGCCCCACATTCTCTTAGAAATTCACAATATCCTCTGCCTCATGAGGAGTTGATTCATTCCCACTTGTCTTACAATATTTATAGATAGCTAGATTTGCTTAGCAATTCAGTAGGTCACAATGCTATCATCATCATTAATATTATTATTATTATCTCTCTTCTTTGATCTGCTTATGGTTAATATCTTTACCTAAGTCTTCTCATTCCTGAGATCTTTGGCATTTTAAACACCTCCCCTCTATGTTCCCTTATTACTCACTGTCTGACTCCTTCTTTAATGGTAGCTTCCTTGGGCAGGATGGACCTCAAAGTCATCTTAGCCTCCCCCTTCCCTAGTCAATTCATATTTCATCAATCTCAGTCCCTTGCTCAAGTGATTTCTCAGAGATAGAAGTTGCTCCAGCTGTATACTGGACTCCCTCAGAGAGTGCAGTGATGCCTATTGGGATATAGTGGGGAGAGGGGAGGCATATTAAATGAGTTCTTTGGGAATTAGCCTTTTCTGCAATTAGTTCACTGTATCATTCCATCACTAGTGTTTTTTGTGCCCCCAAACCTAGAATTCTTTCCCTCCTGATCATATATATATATACATAATTATTTTCACTTTTTCTCACTCTTTACAATGTGAGCTCCTTGACGGCATGAATCTTAATTTTGCCTTTCTTTGTAACCCTAATTTTAACATAGTGTTCTCTTACATAGAAAGACTTTAATAAGTACTTATTGAGTAACTACATATGCTGCATTGCAGCCATTTAGTATAAAAGGAAAAGTAAATAGTTTGGAAAAAAATATAAACATGAAATACTTAAACATTTGGGTGAGATAAGAACTGATGAAAATAGAAAGGAAAAAAAAGCACTGTTTGCACAGATGATGTCTAAAATTTTAGTTAGCTTGAATATACAGAGGAGAAACCCAGGAAAAAATGGGAGATGTGGAGGGGGAGGCATGAGTGCTGCAGAGATTCAATTTATTTTCCCCAAATTTTCCTTCTTCTCCAGAACTATAGATTTAAGCTATCACCATTGTAAACTAAGAATCCTTTGCCTGAAGGCCACAATCCTGTGAAGAGGAAATAATGCCTGTTTGATAACCTGTGCCTACCCTTCAAATAAAAGGACAAAAGAACTATGGGTACTGTAAATGTACATAATAGGGTTGAGCTGGAGAAAGTAGGGCATTGCTTATAATAAAACAGGCACTGCATGTACTACTACTTTGCCATTCTCCTTGACTGAGACCATAGAAAACAGCCCAGTTGCAGAGTAGTAGAGCAGCAGCATCAGGAACTCAGTGTATAGTATTCAAATGCCACTTATGAACAAACATGGCAGGCAGGATTTGAAGCAAAGTATAGAACAAATACCAAACACCTATACATAGTGACTATAGTCCCAGTCTATAAAGAACAATTTCCTGTAAGTTGATTATCTCTAAACATTACAGGGGAAGTTGTGTTAACTCATTCTGGATCCCAATTATATTCTCTTCCTTCCCCTGCCACTTCATCACTGTGGCAAACACACACACACCGATAAAAATCAATATTCTCTCTCTGTCCCCCCCTTAAATCATATATTCATTGAGTTATAGTTTTAAAAAGTAAATATCATGTATTGCAAGCAGATTGATATATTACCTTTTCCCATTTTTTTCTTCCAAAAATGTATACTAATAGAATTTCTTTGCAGGAGAATTAGAACTAGGTTTAGATAAAATAGTTGATTGATTGGGATGCAATATTTAGCAATAAATAACAAGTAACATTCATATCTATATGATGAATACATAGGTATATGGATATATGGATATATATGTATGTATATAATTTATATTTTAAATATGTTGTCATTTTATTCATATATGATATAAATAAAATGTGTGTATATACTTATATATCTATATCATCCTACATACTTTAATCATACTTTGGAGGAAGTCCTTCTTTGTTTTCCCCATTACCACTAAAGTCCTCTCTAAGGTGATATCTTATCTACTTTACATATTATATGTATTAATATGAATTACTTATGTATTTTATCACCTATTAAAAAGTAAGCTCCTTGAAAGCAATTGTTCTTCTTCTATATTCATTTCCCGAAGCATTCAGCACAGTGTCTCCCCCATTGTAAATACTTCACAAATGCTTGTTGATTGGATGGCATGTATACATTCATATAGAAAGATAGACAATATATAAACATAGGAAAATAGATATACACTAAAGATAGATTGGTAACATGCATACAAAACTATAGGATTTAGAGTTAGAAGAGACTTTAGATATTACCCCTTCTAACCCCTTTATCTTACAGATCAAGAAATTGTGACTCAGATAAATTATGAGTTATTCAAAGTCACACAGAGTTTCTAGCTAAGTTCAGCATCTTCAAGCAACAGAGATTATCAAAACCTCACATGAAGTCCATTTAATAACTAAGTTTATTGGTAGCATTCACATGGATTTTTGGTGACACTTACAGAAAGAATATGGACATGGACCTATTTTGATAACAGCTCCTACCACATGGCTGCTTTCAGAGTTCCTGACCTGCAGATTGTAGGGGAACCAAGCAACAATTCACAAGGTAATCCCTCTGGTTTTGACCTACTTAGATCTGGATCATGGTCTTGGGTGGTGGTACTGGGTTGTGTGGTCAGCATGCCAGAAATTGTGGGGGCTGTAGAAAGGGCACCCTCATAAGAGTTCCAGCAACTATGAAAACCCCAGCAATGTGGGACATAGCTCTCTCCATTCTCTCTCCCTTCTACCATGGCAAAGAGCTCAAAAATCAAGTAATTGACAGGCATTATGAGCAAGCAGAGAGAGAACAAACAGACCATAAAATCTTATTTTAGGGACAAAAAAGATCAAAGCATGGAACTGGAGGAGGACAATTAAGTCGGAACTCCTGCATCAAATGCTTCCAAGAAAAATATGAATTGGTCACAGGCCATGGAGGAGCTCAAGAAGGATTTTGAAAATCAAGTAAGAGAAGTGGAAGAAAAATTGGGAAGAGAAACTAGAATGATGCAAGAAAATCACAAAAAGTGAGTCCACAGTCTGCTAAAGAAGACTCAGAAAAATACTGAAGAAAATAACATCTTAAAAAGTAGACTAACTCAAATTGCAAAGAGTCCCCAAAAGCCAATGAGGTAAAGAATACTGTAAAAAGCCAAATTTGCCATATAGAAAAAGAACTTCAAAACTCGCTGAAGAGAATAACTCCTTCAAAATTAGATTAGAGCAACTGGAAGCTAATGACATTATGAGAAATCAAGATACTGTAAAACTTTAATGGAATTTGCAGATCCCTTTTTATTGCTAAGCTAAGAGGTACTTAACACCTAGTTTCAAATTAAGCCTTTGTTAAAGAAACAAAAGGTATGAACCTCTGTTGCTAATGTAACAGGAAGGAGCTGAACAGGGAACCCCTGTTGCTGATGTAACAGGAAGGGGCTGAACAAGGAGAAGCAATACTGTATATAAGGAACAACACCAGCTGGGAAAGCAAGAACTTCTTGGGATGAACACCTACACCTGAAGGCTGGGCTGCTGCTGCTGAAGAAGAACTTCTATGAAGAAAGTGATTCTGATTTTGAAAATGGGAGAAAGTGATTTTTATTTTGAGAACAAAGCTGCTGAAAACTTCTGAGGGCCAGCTGGAGCTGCTGAAGACTTCCAAAGGCCAGCCAGAGCTGCTGAGGCTGCTGAGGAATTCCAAGGGCCAGATGGAGCTGCTGAAAACTGAGAAAGCATAACTGTGGTGTCAGTATTCTTTATGAATATTCTTGTGGCTTTGTTAAGCCTTGTCTTCCCAGGAACAGAGACTGTGAAGGATTTGAGATGGACTGGACACTGTGACCTCCAATGTGGAGCAGGAATTGCATGGAGAGCTGGATAAAGAGCTAAGAGCTGTCTGCCTTTGAACTCAGGCAGAAGTTGTTAGATTCAGGCAGAAGTTGGGACCATGGAAGAGGAGCCATGGAAACTGAAATCCTGCCCTGAGTCAAGATGAAACGACCTCTGCATGGGTACTGAGTAGTGACTGAAATTATAATTTACTAGTGACCTAGGGGTAGATGGCTTGTGTATTTCCTTATGCCTTAAGAGGGTATTGAGTAGTGACTGAGGACTGAGTAGTAGCTGATGATTGAATAGTGACTGATTTGTAACTTAGTGTGCCCCATGGGTGGAGGACTTTCACCTTTTGTACTTTATATTTGAATGATTGAGTTGCTAAGTGATTGACTGACTAAATGATTATACTTCCTTGAAAAAGAGTGTGACCAACTTTAGAGAAGTTTATGTGGTAATTTTAGTGATAAGTTGCTGAATTATTATGTCATTGGGAATGTTGTATTTTTCTTTTCTGGGATAAGTTGTAATATTGTGAATGAGGTACCTTGATTTTCTGTGACTGTTTTCCTCTGATTTGTTATTGAATAAATAGAGAGTTTGCTATACTATGTAATCATATCCTTGAAAGCTGTTCACAGCAGCAGTCCTCTGGAAAGCTGCTCAGGCTTGGGTTTAAAAAAATGGATCCAAACAAATGAAAACAGATCCAGAAAAATAATTCAAAAATTATTGGACTACCTGAAAGCCATGATCAAAAAAAGAGCCTAGACACCATCTTTCAAGAAATCATCAAGCAAAATTTCCCTGATATCCTAGAACCAGAGGACAAAATAGAAATTGAAAGAATACACCAATGACCTCTTCAAAAAAGATCCTAAAAAGAAAACTTGCTGGAATATCATAGCCAAATTCAAGAGTTCCCAGGTCAAGGAAAAAATACTGCAGCAGTCAGGAAGAAATAATTTTATCATTGTGGAAACACAATCAGCATAACAGAAGACCTAGAAGCTTCTATATTAAGGGATGTAAGGGCTTGGAATATGTTATTCCAGAGGTCAAAGGAGCTAGGGTTAAATCCAAGCATCACCTACCCACCAAAAATGCGTATAATGCTATAGGGAAAACACGGTCATTCAATGAAATAGAGGATTTTCAAGCATTCTTAATGAAAAAAACAAGAACTGAACAGAAAATGTGACTTTTAAATATAAGAAGCAAGAGAAGCATTAGAAGGTAAACAGAAAAAAGAAATCATAAGTAACTTATTAAACTTGAACTATTTATATTCCTGCATGGAAAAATGATCATTATAACTCATGAGACTTTTTTCCAATATGAGGATAGTTGAAGGGAATATATGTATGTATACATATACATATACATATACATATACATATACATATACATATACATATACATATACATATACATATACACATACACATACACATACACATACATATACATGTGTATGCACATATATTATACCTACATGTATGTATGTATAGGCGGGTGTATGTGTGTATAAATATATATGAGTGTGTGCATATGTGTGTAAATGTATACATAGACAGAGGGTACAGGATGAATTGAATATAAAGGGATGATATCTAAAAAATAAAATTAAGAAGTGAGAGAGGAATATATTGGGAGAAGGAGAAAGGGAGAGATAGATTAAGATAAATTATCTCATATAAAAAAGGCAAGAGAACACTGTTACAATAGAGGGGAAGAGAAGGAATGTGAAAGGCAATGGGTCAACCTTACTCTCATTGAATTTGGCTTAGGGAGTTAATAACATACACATTCTATTGGATATCTTACCCCACAGGAAAGCTGGGGGGAAGAGGATAAGAGGGGGGAGGATAGAAAGGAAGGCAGATTGGGGGAGAGGGTAGTTAGAAGCAAATGCTTTTGAAAAGGGAGAGGGTTAATAAAGAAAATAGAATAATGGGGGGGCAGGATAGGATGGAGGGAAATATAGTTAGCCTTTCATAATATTCCTACTATGGAAATGTTTTGCATAAGTACACATGTACAACCTGTGTTGAATTGCTTGTCTTCCCAGTGGGGGTGGGTGAGGAGGGAATTAGGGAAAGCCTCTGGAACTCTAAGTTTCAAAAACAAATGTTAAAAATTATTTTATTATATACAACTTGGAGATAAGACATACTAGCACTGGAATATAGAAATACATCTTGCCCTAATAGAAAGTTGGGGGTGGATGGGGGAGGCTATAAGAGAGAACAGATTGGGGGAAGGGGTATTCAGCAAGTGCACTATTTGGGGTGTAGGTAGGGGAAAGACTGGGAGAAAAATTTGTAAATCAAAATCATGTGTAAATGAATGATGAAAACTAAAAATAAATAAATAAATTGAAAAAAACATATTTAATTCCAATATTAGATCAACTGTTTGAAAACAATACAGAAGTCCTACTAAAATATTTTGACTCAAATATGGCTTTGATACCTAAAGCAGGGAGAGCAGAAACAAAGGCAAAAGATCAATTTTCCTAGTGAATATCAATGTAAAAATAAATAAATAAAATATCAGTGAGGATATTAAAGCAACGTATCACAAAGATCATAAACTGTGATGAGATGATATTTATACCAGGAATTCAGGGCTCAAAGTTAGGAAAGCTATCAGTATGATTGACTGAATCCATAAGAAGAACAACAAAAATATTATGATCACATAAATAGATGAAGAAAAAGCTGTTTTGCAAAATACAATACCTCTTCTTCTTAAAAATAGTACAAAGCATAGTAATAAATAGAGCCTTTCCCAAAATAAGTAGTGTCTATCTAAAACCAAGCATATTTCCATCATCACCATATTGTATTACAAATACTAACTGTAGCAATAAGACCAAAAATCTGAAAGAATTTAAAAAGCAATGATTTAAGAAAATTTATCCTTTGCAGATGATATGATAATATGTTAGAGAACCCCAGAGAGAAAAAATAACTATCTGAAACAATTGATAACATTAGCAATGTTGCAGGATACAACATAAAACCATATGAATCATCTGCATTTCTATATCCTGCCCAAAGAACCCAGAAGGAAGAGATAAAGAAATTCCATTTAAAATAACTGCAGACAACATAAAGTGTTTTGAGTCTCCATACCAAAACAAACCCTTGCAACTATGTGAACACTAGTATAAAACACTTTTCACAGAAATAAATGTAGATAACAGCAATTGGAGAAATATCAATTGTGCATGGTTAGGCCTATCCAATGTAATAAAAATGACAATTCTACTTAAGTTAATTTACTTTTTCAGTGTCATACCAAAATAACAAAGAATTATTTTATTGAGCTAGAAAAAGATAATAACAAAATTCATTTGGAAGAATAAAAGGTCAAGAATATCAGGAGAAATAGTGGGGAAAAATTAGTAAGATGGCAGCTCAGCAGTGACAGATTTCAAGCTATATCATAGTCATAATAATAAAAACAATCTGGTACTGGCTAAAAAAAATAGAGTAGTAGAACAGTTGAGATGTTGGAGTAGAAACAGCTCATCCAAGCCACTCTGCCCCCAGATTCCCCCCAAACTATGTAAAACGGGACTCTTAACAACTTCTGGAGCCCCAGCACCCACAGAACGACACAGAGAAGCTAACCTCCCATTGAGGACAGCCCAGCAGCCCTTCAGGAAGGACCAGCACAGCACTCTGGGACCCGGCAGTGTGGGAGCCGAGCCCAGCTGAGCCGAGCCGAGCCCAGGTCCATGTGAGCCGAGGTTTTAGCCCCAGGGCAGCAGGGCCAGCAGCCGTCTGGAGAGATGCCAGAACACCAGCACCTGTGGCAACTCCAGAATTATCAACATAGACATGCCTAGGACAAAGTAAGAGGTTAGTGTCCTGTGAACTTTGGGACCAGTATTTGGGGAATGCGCCAGCTCCCTCCCCTGGGGGCTAGAAGCCTCTGAGGAGACACGCCATTTTGTAGTTTTCAGAGGCAGTTCCAGCTCCTGGCCTGCAAATTGTAGGGAGATACAGTGATCAGTCTTGGGGGGGGCAATCTCTCTTGCTTCAACCTCCGTGGATCTGGATTGTGATCTAGAGTGGAAGTCGTGGGTGGGTTTACAGCTTGCCAGAAATGGAAGTTGCCCCCCACACGTTCGGGACGAAAATTCCTCTATCTGGCCTTAAAGCCATAGTGTGGCAACAAGCCCAAAAGTCAAGTAATTACGTGGCAACATGCCAAGGCAAAGGAAACAGAAAAATGCAAACCTAGACTCCTATTTTGGGTGCATAGAGTGGGAAAAGGACTGTGAGGTCAGAAGTCCTGCTCCAAAAGCCCCAAGGGAAAACATGAGCAGGTTGCAAGCCATAGAGGACCTTAAAGTAAAAATCAAATAAGAGAAGTGGAAGAAAAATTGGAAAGAGAAATGAGAAGGATGCAGGAAAAGTATGAAATGAGGGTCAACAGACTGGCTGAGGAAAACAACACCTTAAAAAATAGACTAGGTGACGGAGCCAAGATGGCGGAGTAGAAACAGCATTTCCAATGTGCTCTGCCCCACACAAATTTCAAACAATGTGAAAGGGGATTCCGAACAACTTCTGGAGCCACAGCACCCACAGAACGGCACAGAGAAGCTAACCTCCAGCTGAAAACAGCCCAGCAGCCCTGCAGGGAGTGGCCAGCACAGCGCTCTGAGAGCAGGCAGCACAGCATTCTGAGAGCAGGCAGCACAGCAGCACTGGGAACCAACAGCACAGCATGCATAGCTGAGCCCAGGTCTGCGGTTTTAGCCCCAGATTGGCCGGGCCTTCAGCCAGCTGGAGGGACCCCAGAACAGCAGCAACTTTGGCGATTCCAGAATTATCAGCACAGATATGCCTAGGACAAAGTGAGAGGTAAGTGCCCTATAGACTTTGGGACCAGTATTTGGGGAACATGTGGCTTCCTTCCCTGGGGGCAAAAAGCTGTAGAAGAAACAGCTGCACAGAAGCCATTTTGCAGCGTCAGTTGTGGCTCTAGCTCCTGGTCTGCAAACTGTAGGAAGATCCAGCAATGAGTCTGGGGGTTAATCTCTCTTGCTTTAAACTTCCTGGATCTGGATTGTGGTGGGGGGGGGGGGGAAGTTTGGGGTGGGTATCCAATTTGCCAGAGTGGGTGGAGGCTTTGCAGAGGCCACCCAACTGGCGGAAGTTCTGAAGACCCCACGTTTGGGCGGAAGCTCCCCTGCCTGGTGGCAGAGTCCTACTGTGACAACAAGCCCAAACATCAAGTAATTAAGTGGCAACATGCCTAGGCAAATGAAACAAAATAAACAGAAAAGTTCAACATTGGACTCCTATGTTAGGGGCAAAGAGGCTCAAAGCATGGAGGAGGACTGTGAAGTCATAACTCCTGCACCAAAAGCCGCAAATGAAAATACAAGATGGCTACAGGCCATAGAGGACCTTAAGAAGCAGATAAGAGAAGTGGGGGAAAATTAGGGAAGAGAAATGAAAAAGATGCAAGAAAAGTATGAAATGACAGTCAACAGCCTGACTGAGGAAAACAACACCTTAAAAAATAGACTAACTCAAATGGCAAAAGAGGCTCAGAAACGCAATGAGGAAAAGAATGCCTTAAAAAGTGGAATTTGCCAGATGGAAAAAGAATCTCAAAAGCTCACTGAGGAGATTCATTCCTTCAGAGTTAGACTGAAGCAAATGGAAGCTAGTGACTTTATGAGAAATCAAGATACTATTAAACAGATCCAAACAAATGAAAGAATAGAAGGCAATGTGAAATATCTCATGGGAAAAACTAGTGACCTGGAAAATAGATCCAGGAGAGATAATTTAAAAATTGTGGACTACCTGAAAGCCATGATCAAAGAAAGAACCTAGAAATCACCCTTCAAGAAATTCTCAAGGAAAATTGCCCTGATGTTTTAGACCCAGTGGGGGAAATAGAGGTTGAAAGAATCCACCAATCACCTCCTGAAAAAGATCCCAAAAAAGAAAACTCCTAGGAATATTATAACCAGGCTCCAGAACTCCCAGATCAAGGAGAAAGTACTACAAGCAGCCAGGAAGAAACAATTTCAATATTGTGGAAACACAATCAGAATAGCCCAGGACCTGGCAGCTTCTACACTGAGGGATCCAAGGGCATGGAATACGATATTCTAGAGGGCAAAAGAGCTGGGAACGAACCCAAGGGTCACCTACCCAGCAAAACTGAGTATTTTGTTTCAGGGAAAATATGGTCATTCAGTGGAATAGAGGACTTTTAAACATTCTTGAGGAAAAAACCAGAATTGAATAGAAAATTTGACATCCAGGCACAAGAAGCAAGAGATGCCTGAGAAGGTAATCAGGGAAAAGAAATCAAAAGGAAATTATCAAAGTTGAACTATTTACATTCCTATACGGAAAAGCAATAACTGTGACTGACGATATCTTTCTCACTATGAAAATAATGGAAGAAAGGAGTGTGGTCATATGAATACATATGTGAATGTGTGTGTATATGGTTACAGTTATATATGGATAGAGGGCATAGATTGAATTTGTTGGGAAGGGAGAATACTCAGGGGATGAAATTATGAGGTGAGAGAGGAAAGTGGCAAGAGGAGATGGGGAGAAAGAGGGTAGGGTAAACTATCTCATGTAGAAGAACCAAGGGGAAGTGGTTGCAAGGGAGGGGGAGAATAGGAAGGCACAAAAAGGCAAAACCACATTCTCATTGAATTTGGTTCAGGGAGAGAATGACATACATACTAAATGGGATATCTCAACCTGCAACAGAATAGGGGGAAGGGGGATGAGAGGAGGGATGATGGACGGGAGGGCATCCTTGGGGGGAGGGGAGGTTGGAAGTACCCACTATAGAAGAGGGATAGGATCATGTAGGGAATGGACCAGGTGGGGGGGTGGGATGAGTGGGAGGGAATTATAAGCAGCCTTGTACAATATATCTACTATGATAATGTTTTGCATAGCTAGATATGTACAACATATACTGAATTAGTTATCTCCCCAGAGGGAATGGGTGACAAGGGAGGAAGGAAATGGATCTAAAATTCCAGGTCTTAACATTAAATTTTTCAAATATATATAAATACTATTATTAATACTCTTTTGCTTATAATTGGGAGATAAGATGTGCAGGCATTGGGACACAAAGATTCCCCTTCCTCTAATGGAAAAGTCGAAGGGGGTATGGGAGAAGGTATGGGAGAGAGCAGATTGGAGGAAGAGATGTCTTGTGGGACTGCTATTCTGGGAGGTTCGGTAGGGGAATAACAGGGGGAAAATGATTGTAACTCAAAATCTGGCGGAAATGAATGATGTAAAACAGAAGTTAATAAAGCATTTGTTTAAAAAAAAAGAAAAGATTACTGTGAAGCCAAGCATGAGCAGCTTTCCAGAGGACTGCTGCTGTGGACAGCTTTAAGGTTCTGATCACAGTGTAAAGGGATCACATAGTAAAAGATATAATTCAGTAGGCCCCTAACTCAATCATCCTTAAGGAGCAACCCTCCTCAAGGGACACAAAGTACAAAGTTCAAAGTTCTCCACCCCCAGGTCACAATAAATCATGATCTTCCAGGCTGGCTCTCATATTCTATGGTTCCTCTTCCATGGTCCTAGCTCCTGCCTGAATCTACCCAATTGTCACCTGGATTCACAGGTAGACAGCTCTTAGCTCCTTGTCCAGCTCCTCATGTAGTTCCTTGTCCAGTTCCCATTCCATATTGAAGTTCCCAGTGCCCAGTCCACCTCAAGTGCTTCACAGTTTCTGTTTCTGGGAAGACAAACCTTAACAGAGCCAAAACAACATTCACAACACATTGCTGGCACCATCATCAATTCACTTTCTGCCTGTGAAATCAACACAGATCCACAAACAAAGTCTGAGAACTCAACACAAATTGTCAGTATAACCCCAGGACTTCCAAAAGCCTCCTCTCGGAATTCTATAAACAGACAACAAGAAAATCCTCTTTCAGGGTTTGCAATAAGTTTCCAGGGCTTCTGTACAAAGTATTACAAACACAAATCAACACAGATAGAACAGACAGAGTTCCAGGATTTCATAAGTTTTTCTCCTTCTCAGCTCTGCAACCACAAGTGTTCTTTTCTCAAATGTGCCCTTTCCCAGCTTGGGTTTCTCCTTATATATCCTACATGTTCTGCCCCTTCATGTTGCATCAGCAAGTTCCTCCCACTGTGGGGTTCACAAGTCCTATTTCTTAACAAAGTCTTGATATAATCAAGGGCAAGGATCAAAAGTAACTTGAACTGAAACAAGGTTCTAAATAATTAAATAGCTAAGAAAAAAAGGTGCTAAGTTCTTCTTTGCTTGCCATTACAATTAGACACATAATCTATAATAGTAAGCAACCTTAATAATCTGATGCTTTGTAAGCCCAAAGATCCAACTATAACAGCAAAACTTCATCATTTGATAAAAAGTTGTTGGAAAAACTTGAAAGTAGTGTGTGTGTGTGTGTGTGTGCGCACGCGTGCACACATGTGCATATATACATGCATACATGCACACACACATACATACCCTCATACAAAGATCTATACACATGCTTTGATGCTTCCATACTATATAAACCAAAGAGACAAAAAGCAGAGGAAAAAGGCTCATGTGCAGACATATTTATAGGAGTAGATTTTGTTGTAGTAGAGAACTGGGAAGAATAAAAACTGTCAATAAATTGATGAGCTATACAAATCATAGTATACGACTATACTGAACATTTTGTCAAAAGACATTGTGTAAGAGATTAATTCAAAGGAATACCAGAAAATATGTATGAATTGATGAAATATTAAGCAAGCAAATCCAGAAGTATTATTTATATACCAGTCATAACTTTGTAATGGAAAATAATCTTGAAAGTTTTCAAAACAATCATTACAATGATTGTCTAATGACAATTCTAAAAAACTAACACTAGAGAATGTTTCATACCTCTTGGTGGAGAAGGTGAAGATTGCAGTTGCAGAAATAGAAATATATTTCCAGGGGGAAAATCACTATACAAATTAGTTTTGTTTGACTTTTTGCTACAAAGGAGGGCTTTTATTCCTAATGGAAGAAGAGTTTGAATGGAAAGTAGAACAATATCAATGTGAAAAAAATGAAAGTAATTAAAATAAAGCATGAACAATTTAATAAATACATAGAAGAAATCAGTGAGACATTTAAGGTGGGTGGGCACCAACAAACAGGAAGTGCTGGTGCTATCATGTTTAGTTGATATTAAAAGAAATAAGCCATATTTTGTGGATGTATAAATTCATGTAGAGAAATTTCATGATTATTAACACTTTTCCTGGATCCTATGCAGGGCAGAATACAACCTAAATATGCCTGTGTGGTCCTCATCTCTGCCTTCTCTAAATCCTTAATAGAGGAAATACCTATGGTACATCTTCTAGGTCTTTTTAATTTTTCACACAAACCAGAACAGTACTCATGCTATTCATACATTAATTCTTCATTCTAACTACATGAATGGACTATTTACTTTTTTAGTCCCAGATGACTTGCATGTATATTTTGTATGTGCTTCTTAAATACAAGTCATAATTGATAATGAGTTATGATCTACCAATTCCTACCACATTGCCTTGGGGATCACCTGAAGTTTTGGCTCTTTGGAGATTTGGTATTTCATGATTTTCAGCCATAAAACATCATGAGAAGAATAGTGATATTGAAAAAAATACTGCAGAATGACTTAAAGTGCCATGAAGTTTTGCAAATTCAGTCTGTCTCACTCTTATTATTCTGTTGTGTCTCAGCCTACCTCATAGTCCATGCCCCATTTCTACATGAAAAAAAAATGTACTGATGGAAATATTATACTGGGTGTCTACCATGCCTGGAATATTATCCTTTCAGTTCTTTCTTTCAGAATTCCTGATTTTCTTCAAGAGATAACTAAACTGGGTTGGAGTCAAGATGGTGGAACAGAAGCAGTAACTTTTCTAAGCTCCCTTGTGAATCCCATCACTGAACTATAAAAAGTGTATCTGAAAAGATTTTGGAGTGACAGAATCCCCTGTGAGACAGAACATGGCAGAATCCAGGCCAGGAAAGTGCCCAAGTGGGTTGGGGCAGGGGGAGTTTGGAGCATGCAGGGGCTGCAGCAGCTTGGTCTAGAGAGAGGATTACAGCAGAGAGAGAAAGGAGCCCCAGCCTGCAGACTCAACCACCCCAGGGGCGATTCACAGCTATCTTACCAGTGTCTCACCAAGGAAGGGACAGGAGGATCCATCTGAGCTGGGTAAGAGAAAGCTTGGGGCCTGCAGCAGAGGGAACAGCTTCTCCTGGAGCTAGTAGACCCCAGCCTGGAAGTTTGGAAATCACCTGGCTGATTTTCCAGGGACCAGTATGGCAAAGTAAACTCTGTCTGCTCTGATTCCACCTCCCTGATGAAGATAATCCAGAGATAAATGTCCCACCCAGAGTAAAATCCTGAAATAGCAGAAATAGGCTCAGGCTTAGGAGTCACTGAGAAAAGGTGTAACTGAGGCAGTAAGGAGTCTGAAGAGAAGAGCTGGAAGGGTCCCAACAAGCCCCACTTCACCTGACCAGCAAAAGCCTGCCTGAGCTGTAGCCCAGTGGCACAGAGGCAGAAATATGAAGTGGGCAGACCACCCCTCCCCCACAGATTATTCTGTGAGCCTCAGTGTAACTCAGAAGAAACACTGAGAGTTCTGGCCTTGGCCTCAATCTAGACACCCAGAGGCTACAGCACAGGAGCCAACAACTAAGCACTTAGCTTCCAGCCTGAGAAGCTTGGGTCAAAGCCCTCTCGTACACCAGAAGCAGAAATACACGTTAAAGGACAGGAAATGGGCAATTACAATGGGCCAGAAGCAACTTACAAAGACAAGACCAAATCTAATAGAATCCTATTATTCTGAATGAGAAGAATCACTTTCAGGAGACACCATGGACTCTGTGTCCACACCTGAGACCACAGATGTAAATATGAACTGGTCTCAAGCCCAAAAAGCATTCTTGGAGGAGCTCAAGAAAGATTTTAAAAGCCAAATTAGGGAGGTAGAAGATAAATTAAAATCTACAGTGACCAAATTGGAAAGTCTCACTGAATAAAACAAATCCTTAAAAAATAAAATTTGTGAACTAATTGGAGAAAATACCTCCCTAAAAAAGGACCTCCAAAAACTAACTAAAGAAAATAATTCATTAAAAATTAGAATCAGTCAAATTGAAGCTCAGGACTCTATGATGCCCCATGAGTCAATCAAACAAAATATGAACACTGAAAAACTAGAAGAGAAATAATCAGAGGCTTTGTTCCTGCCAAAGCCCTGCAGGAGCTGGAGCATCACTGGGATGACCCAGCAAGGAGCCTGCGGGGGTGCCTGGATGGCCAGACGATGGCCCACACCAAAGTTCAGGAAGTGTCCACAGGAAGTGTCCCCCCTCCCCCCACCGAATTCCTGGGCCAGCCCACTGTCTCTGTAGCCCCACGGCTGCCCCCACCACCCTCCTTCAGTCACCACCACCACTGGAGCAGCTCGTGGGCGGGATCATCTGAGCTGCTGGTGCATGTCACATGGTGCGTGTGTCGAAGGTCACTAGGCACTCACAGTGGAGCTCTCTGAGTTTGTGCAGTGAGGCTTCTAGATGCTGGCTGATCCCAGCTGCTTCGACCTCATTGCCTTCGCTCTTCTCCTGTGGGTGGCCTTCTGGAGCCTGCTGGAAGCCCGGGCAGATGAGGACGTGCTAGATGATCTAGACTTGAAACATATTGATCCTTTGGTACTAAAACACAGTCATGCAGCACTTGCAACTTGTATACTGGAAACTGGAAAGCAGAAAGCTGACATGTCAAAACTCTGAGCACATGTCTAGAAGACTGTAAATTTGACAGAGAAAGAATAGAACTCTTTTTCATTGAATATCAGAAAAACAAGAATTCTCTGGAAATCCTCCTGGGAAGTATGGGCAGATGTCCTCTCCTTATAACTGATGTTTCTTGGCTTTTGGAATATCAGATTAAGACCAATCAACTTCACAGACTATATCGACCATCATATTTGGTGACCTTAAATGTTGAGAAGGAGGACTCTAGATACCATTCTGACATTAGCTTTAATTGCATTATGCAGCAATTATGGGATTTACTGGGAAAACTTAAAGATGCCACTAAAAGCTTGAAAGGAGCATCTCAAATGTGATCAAAGGACATTAACAATCTGCTAGGGTATAATGGAAATGCAGATTTAAAGATCTTCACTGCCCCTAGGTTAAGTGTTCCTGAATGCTGTGGTAGGAGGCTTGTTTTTCAGGAAAGCCTACACCTTGATACTTTGTGATTGGGCAGTGGGTCAAGGTTGTTACATTCTCTGAGCCAGGAGAAGGCTATATAAACCCTGATAGGAGGCTTTGCTTTGGGGCTCACTTTGAGAAGTGTTGTGTGATTTGACCAGATGAGTCTCTGGGAAGCCATTGAGGGCCCCCCCCCCCGCCGACTTTGAAAACCCAGATGTTGATGCTTCCCTCTCTGGTAACTGTGATTTGGTATGGATGTAATGGTTGGGCAGTTTGGAAGCCTGCCTGCTTGATCTGTTTGTTTCTCTGTCTTGTAAGTTCTGTCTGTATACTTTGAAGTTCAGGTGCTGACCTTTTCCCCCTGAACTAAGTAAATGATATATGTTTGATTGATTAAAGTAAGCTTGTTAACCCATTTTGAGTTGCTTTCCTTTAGAAAAGCAAATCTAAGAACCTGTGTTGGCAGCCACCCTGAGGATGTTGGGGTTCTTGCTGCTACATAGGGTCAAGAGGAAGACCAGCACTCCCCGCACCTTCGGGAAAGACATCCATCCTGTCTGCAAGTTGAATCCCTTCTTTTTAGGAGAATTGGTATTAATTCTGTCTTTTGAACATGTGAAACTTATGAAAGCGGACTTTTTTACACTATTATAATAGAAGTGAAGGCAGTAATACCATTGTATTTTTTGAACTGTTCTATTCCTTTATCCTATCTGCATTTCCTCCATTGTCCCTCTCCCTTCCTCGTCATTATTTCCTTACTTTCATCAAGTTATATGCCCTAATAAATTGAGATACTCATGTTCACAAAAAAAAGAAAAAGAAAAATTGGAAGAAAGTGTAAAATATCTCATTGGAAAAATAACTGACCTAGAGAACAGATCCAGGAGAGATAACTTAATTATTGGTCTACCAGAAAGCCATGATGAAAAAAGCAGCCTGGACAACGTCTTCCAAGAGATTGTCAAAGAAAACTGCCCTGAAGTCCTAGAATCGGAATATAAAATAGTTGTCAAGATAATTCACCTGTCTCCTCCTGAAAGAGATCCCAAATTGAAAACTCCAAGAAAGTTACCAAATTCCAGAATTACAAGATTAAGGAGAAAATAATTGCAAGCAGCCAAAAAGAAACATTTCAAATATCGTGGAACTACAGTCAGCGTTACACAGGACCTAGCAGCTTCTACATTAAAAGGTCAGAGGGACTGGAATTTGATATTTCATAAGACAAAAGAGCTAGGACTGCAACCAAGGATTAACTACCCGGAAAAACTGAGTATAATCTTTTAGGCAAGGAGATGGTCATTTAATGAAATAAGGGACTTCCAGACTTTCTGGATGAAAAAGCCAGAGCTCAATGGAAAATTTGATCTCCAATCACAAGACTCAAGAAAGACATAAAAAGGTAAACGGGGAAAACACACACTCACACATGGACACATGCACACACACACACACACACACACTCACGCACACATGCACATAACTTGGGATGCAATAAGAGCAAACAGTTTGCCTCCCTATATGAGAAGCTGATAACTGTCAATATTGAAATTTATATAATTATCATGACCTTTAAAAGCATTATACATAGATAGAGTGTGTGGGTATAAATGAACTAATCTGATGATTTAAAAAAATATTATTAAGAGGTTCAAATGGACTGCAATGGGATAAAAGGAAAGGATGAGACAGAAAAAGGTAAATTATGCCATACAAAGAGGCATAAAAAGGAAAGAGGGAGAGGAAAATCATTTGACCATTATTCTCACTTGTTCTGGTTCAAAGAGGGATCAACATATTCAGTTAAGTTTAAGATTCTAACATAAAAGACACAAAAATTCATTAAATAGATGGAAAGGAGAAAGGGAGAGGATCACTGTATGAAATATACTCTCGTTGGTTTGGGGTGAAAGGGGAATAACATAGTCTGATAAGTATAAAAACCTATCGTGTCCTATAGGCAGTAGGAGGGTAAGAGAGGGATAAGAAGGGGGAAGGGGATTAGAAGGGAGGGAAATAGCAGTAAGGGGAGAGGGTAGGTAAAGAAGGGAGGGGGTCACAGGGAGGGAACACTGAGGGAGGCAGTGGTCAAAGGGAAAAGCCTTAAGGCGGGGAAGGGGAAGGAAGAAACAAAAGCATAAGCAGGGGAGGGAATAGGATGGAGGGAAAGAGACAGATAGTAACCATTACTGTGAATGTGAATGGGATGAAGTCTACCATAAAACAGAGGTGGATAGCAGAATAGGTTAAAAACCATAATCCTACAATATACTCTCTACAAGAAACGCATTTGAAACAAAGTGATACCCACAGTGTAAAGGTAAAAGGCTGGAGTAGAATATTTTATGCTTCAGCTAAAGTAAAAAAAGGAGGGGTAGCAATCCTTATCTCAGATAAAACAAAAGCAAAAATAGATCTAATTAAAAGAGATACGGAAGAAAATTATATCCTCCTAAAAGCCACCATCAAGAATGAAGCAATATGATTCCTTAACATATATACACCAAGTGGTACAGTGTCCAAATTCCTAGAGGGAAAATTAAGGGGATCAGAGGAAGAAATAGAAAAGAAAACTATACTAGTGGGGGACCTTGACCTCCCCCTCCCTGAACTTGATAAATCTAACCTCAAAATAAACAAGAAAGAAGTTAAGGAAGTAAATAGAATTTTAGAGAGGCTAGATATGATAGATCTCTGGAGAAAACTGAATGGGAATATAAAGGAATATACTTTCTTCTGAGTGGTTCATGGAACATCCTCAGAAATCGACCATGTACTAGGGCATAAAACCTCACAATTCAGTACAGAAAGGCAGAAATATTAAATGAATCCTTCTCAGATCATGAAGCAATAAAAACCATATGCAATAAAGGGCCACAGAAAGATAGACTAAAAACTAATTGGAAATTTAAAAATGTAATCCTAAAAAATGAGTGGGTCAAACAAGAAATTATAGAAACAATCAGTAGTTTCATTCAAGAGAATGACAATAAAGAGACAACATATCAAAATTTGTGGGATGCAGCAAAGGCAATTCTTAACCTAATTTTTATATCCCTGAGTGTGTACATGAATAAATTAGATAAAATGAAGGTCAATAAATTGGACATGCAATGGGAAAAGTTAGAAAAAGATCAAATTGAAAATCCTCAATTAAATACTAACTTAGAAATACTGAAAACCAAAGGAGAGATTAATAAAATTGAAATTAAGAAAATTAATCAATTAATCAATAAAACTAAGAGCAGGTCTTATGGAAAAAAAGAAAATTGATAGACCCTTAGTCAATATTATAAAAAAGAAAGAAGAAACCAAATTATGAGTATCAAAAATGAAAAGGGTGAATCTACATCCAGTGAAGAGGAAATTAAAACAATAATTAGGAATTATTTTGCCCAATTGTATGCACAGAAATTTGACAATCTTAGTGAAATGGATGAATATTTACTAAAGTATGAATTGCCCAGATTAACTGAATAGGAAATAAATTATTTAAATAACCCCATCTCAGAATAAGAATTTGAAAAAGTCATCAGTGAAATCCCTAGGAAAAAATATCAAGGGCCAGATGGATTTACTTGTGAATTCTATCAAACATTTAAAGAACAACTGGTTCCTCTACAAACTATTTGGGAAAATTAGTGAAGAAGGAGTCCTACAAAATTCTTTTTATGATACAAATATGGTATTGATACCTAAATCAGGAAGAGATAAAACAGAGAAAGAAAATTATAGACCAATTTCCCTCATTAATATAGATGCAAAATATTTAAATAAAATGTTAGCAAAAAAACTACAGAAACTTATCATAAGAATAATACACTTTGATCAGGTAGGATTTATTTCAGGAATGTAAGGATGTTTTAATATTAGGAAAACCATCAGTATAACTGATCACATCCACAATAAAACTAGCAGAAACCACATGATTATCTCAATAGATGCAGAAAAGGCTTTTGACAAAGTACAACACCCATTCCTATTAAAAACACTAGAAAGTATGGTAATAAATGGAGCCTTCCTTAAAATAATAGGTCACATCTATATAAAGGCATCAGCAAGTGTTATATGTAATGGGAATAAGCTAGAAGCCTTTCCAATAAGTTCAGTGGTGAAACAAGGGTGTCCACTCTCACCCCTCTTATTCAGTCTGGCACTAGAAATGTTAGCAGTAGCAATCAGAGAAGGAAAGAGAAATCAATGAAATCAAATTGGTCAAAGAAGAGGCCAAGCTATCACTCTTTGCAGATGATATGATGAAATACTTAGAGAATCCTAGAGAATCAAGTAAAAAACTACTTGAGACAATAAATAAAATTGGCAAAGTTGAAGGATATAAAATAAACTCACATAAATCCTTGGCATTCTTGTATATTTCTAATGAAATTCAACAGCAAGAGATAGAAAGAGAAATCACATTTAAAGTTACTGTAGACACTATAAAATATTTGAGAATCTACCTGCCAAAATAAACACAGGATTTATATGAACACAGCTACAAAACATTTCTCACACAAATAAAGTCAGATCTAACTAACTGGAAAAACATCAATTGTTTGTGGTTGGATCGAGGTAATATAATGAAAATGATAATTTTACCTAAATTAAATTATATATTTAGTGCCATACCAATAAGTTTACCAAAAAACTACTTTATAGAGCTAGAAAAAATAATAACTATATTCATTTGGAAGAAAAAAGGTCCAGAATATTAAGAGAATTAACAAAAATAATTCTAGGAAAGGAGGACTACGTATACCAGATTTTAATTTGTATTATAAATCAGTAGTACTCAAAATTACTTGGTTCTGGCTGAGGAATAGAGTAGTGGATCAATGGAATAAGTTGTGTACATGAGACACCGCAGTCAATTACTATAGTGATCTACTGTTTAATAAACCCAAAGACCCCAGTTTTGGGATAAGAACTCACTATTTGACAAAAACTGCTGGGAAAACTGGAATATAGTAAGACAGAAACAGGGCATCAACTGTTATCTAACAACATATACCAAAATCAAGTATAAATGGGTCCAAGATCTAGGTTTAAATGATGATACTGTAAGCAATCTGGGAAAGCAATGAGTGGTTTACGTGTCAGATTTGTGGAGAGGGGAAGACTTTATGACCAAAGAAGGATTACAGAGAATTATAAAAAGCAAAATGGATAATTTTGATTACATTAAATTGAAAAGATTCTGTATAAACAAAGCCAATGTAATAAAGATTAAGAGGGAAGTGGAAAACTGGGAAAGAATTTTTACAAACTATGTCTCTGATAAAGGCCTCATTTCTAAAATATACAGAGAATTGAGTCAAATCTATAAGAATACAAGTCATCCCCAATTGTTAAATGGTCAAAGCATGTGAACAGGTAGTTTTCAGAGGAAGAAATTAAAGATATTTATAAGCATATGAAAAAATGATTTAAATCACTATTGATTTGAGAAATGCACATCAAAACAACTCTGAGGTACCACATCTCACCTGTCAGATTGGCTAAGATAACAAAACAGGAAAATGACAAATGTTGGAGAGGATGTGGAAAAATTGCAACACTAATGCATTGCTGGATTCCACCATTCTGGAAAACAATCTAGAACTATGTTCAAAGTGTTATAAATAATTTCATACCCTTTGACCCAGCAATACCACTTCTAGGGTTGTATCCCAAAAAGATCATAGAAGTGGGAGGAAGACCCAAATGTACAAAAATATTTATAGCAGCTCTTTTTGTGGTGGCAAAGTATTGGAAATTAAAGGGGTGCCCATCAATTGCGGAATGGCTGAACAAGTTGTGGTATATGCATGTAATGGAATACTATTGTGCTTTAAGAAATGAGTAGACAGACTTCATATTTACCTGGAGAGGCTTATAAAACCGATGCTGAGTGAGAAGAGTAGAACCAGGAGAAATTTTTACACAATTACAGACACAACGTATGTGTGATGACCAACTTTGATAGACTTGACTCTTCTCAGCAATGAAGGGTTATAAGTCAACCCCAAAAGACTCATGAAGGAGAGAGATGTCTACATCCACAGAAAGAACTAAGGTTGAATCCAGACTGAAGCAAACTTCCTGCTCTTTTTCTTTTTCTTGTTTGGTTTTGTTTCCTCTTTCCCATTTTTCATTCCATCTGATACAATCCTTCTTTATAATCTGACTAATGTCTAATGTGAAATTATTTGCAAATCTTATACATGATTGTATGTTGCCATGGGGTAGAAGGGGAGGGAGGGAGAGAAAATTTGAAACAACGAATTATAGAACTGAATCTTGTAAACTAAAAGTTCACAAATTAATAAAGACCAAAAATTTAAAAAAAAAGTCGACTCAACTGCAACCTAGTCCAGGAAACATTTTTCTAGTTTTCCCAATTGTAAGTAATTTCTCCTCTAAGATTTATGATGAATTTCTTTGTCTTTGAACTTGGAGGATATGGCTTCAATCCTACTTCTGAAGTTTACTACCCATTTGGGCACAGACAAGTTACTTCATCTCCCTGACTTTTAGTTAGTGATATATAAAATGAAAGTATTAGACAAGATGACCTCTGGGGTCTCTTCCAGTTCTATTCTATGATCCTGTGGCCTTAGTAAGTAACATATATGTATGTATGTATATATATATATATATATATATATATATATATATATATATATATATATAATGACATAGGTATATGTATGTGTGTATTGTAGTGTCCCAAAAGTTTCAGTGAAGTTTCATGTTTTAATGGCTTGAATTTATAATTTTGTCAGGGAAATACCTATTTATCTCTATAATTTTATATCTATATGTAAAGTACCCTAAAATCTTAGTATATATATATATACATATATATGCATTAATATTTTAAACTTATTATATTTAAGAACTCAGATGCAAGGTCAAAATTACAATAAGAATTTTCGTATGCCCTGTATATGTATATATTCTTGCCCTTATTAGAATGTAAATTCCATGGCAGCAGGGACTTTTTAACTTTTGTCTTAATATTCTCATTGCCTCATACATGGTTAGTATAATAGTTAATAAATACTCCTTGGTCATTTGACTTATATACTATCTCAAAGGGATTTCCAACTAAAATGTTTTCTTCATCCATTTGATTTTTAAAATGTTGGTTATTAACCTGGTCTATTTTGTGAATCTTAGGTTTTTTCTTCAATTCACCAAGATTCAATGTAATTAATAATTTGTTCATATAAAATATGATGTGAAATGGTAATGGTATGTAATGATATGAAAGCTATGAAAGTCATATCACTGAATAAAATTAGTGAAATAATTGAATCTGAATTTGGTGATCTAAAAATCATGCCAGCCAAAGACACCTTCCTGTTGTTTTCTCAATAGGTCGAGGATAGACTCTATATGAACATATTTATCGATTCAATTTGTCTTGTTGGTGCCCAAGTAATGAAGGAGGGTATACTAACTTAATCCATTTATATTTTCCATTTACTGGGAAAAATTGCTGCAATAAGACAATGCATCTCAGGTAGAGTTGAAGCACCTCTCTTTCATGTCTGCATTTTACCTCCTTCATTGTTAAATATCTATTAATGATTGCCCTACTTGCTACTCCATCAATAACTCCCCTGATTTTTAAAACTGGGGAAATGTTTTTCCCTTTCTCTGATTTTTGGGCACTTCTCTGATATATTAAAGTATCTTGACACTTTAATAACTTATTCATTTTTAATAAGTACAAATTTTTTCTGATAAAATTTTGCAGTTCTCCCTAAATTTGGGGGTATTTTTTATATTTCCTCCTACATGGAAAGTGTCAAGAAGGAATGTCATTTCCTAATTATCTTTTTATCTTTCTCAGTACCTAGAACATGGAAGATACTGATGAATGGCTCATGAATGAAAGAATAGTTGAATAAAGTACATCAAAATTGAAATGAAAATCTGATGCATTTCCTTAACTACCATATCATTGATGGTTCTTTCATATGGAATGTATATTGCCTATGCAGTATGGCATAATGGATATAGAGCTGACTTCAATATCAAGAAATCCTAAGGTCAAGTTCTGCTTCTGTTTCAGTCTATGGGAATCTAGGTAGAGTAATTTAAATTCTTAGTGTATGGCCAACCCTCTAAGATATTGCAGAATAGGTGAAAACCTGCATTGGTTTAGGTAGTTTTCTTACCCACGAATTCTCTCTATAAATGAAATCACAGATGCAGTCCCTATCCCTATTTCTTCTAGTATCATGATACAGACCTGAAAGGGAACTTAGAGAGCAATTAGTATAACACTCTTGCTTTATTAATTAAAAGATTTAAGATCTAGAGAAAGTTTCGGTCTTGACCAACATCACAAGTGAGATATTTGCTATAAATTTCTGCTCTAAATGATCACATCCACTGAAATCCTGTTTCATTTAAATTTTTAAAAAATACTTAAAAGGGAATTTTGGGTCTTCTTAATGTCATTTTGTAGCTCATATAGAGGCCATATTACATAAAGAATATTATATTTACTAGACATCTTTATAAAAGAAGATTAAATCTAGATAGAAAATCAAGGCAATGTGGTACAATAGAGAAAAAAAATAATAAATTTAGAGCCAGGTTCAATTTTCATTCATGCCACTGGGTGACACTAGACAAGTTCAAACATCTCCAGACCTCATTTTCCCTATCTTCAAAATAAGGGAGGAGAACTAGATGGCTTCTAAGTTTCCTTCCTACTCTAACTCTAAATTTATGGCCCCATAAAAAGGACCAAATCCTTCCCTAAGCAACAATGACTCCCAAGGACTACAGAGTACAGTGGAAACAACGTTGTATTTGAAATCAAAAGACCTGAGTTCAAATCATGCCTCTTACTATGACCTGGGACAAGTTACATAATCTCCCTAGGCCTATTTCCTAATCTATAAAATGAGAGAACTAGACAGCCTTTCTGGTCCTTTTGAGCTCTATGACTAAGTGATCTCTATAAACACAGTTCTAAATTCCCACAAGAACACTACACATTGAACATTTTCTGCTACATCCTTCAGCTAGCCACAATACAACAAACTTCATGATATAAAGTATTATCCCATGACAAATCATGTTTTCCCATGACAGCCCAGAGCACTAGATCTTGAAAAGTGAACATTTGACAACTAAACTAAGTAGAAAATTATTTTAAAATTTTAATTAACTAATGTTAATTTCTACTAGGGCTCCAAGAGCAAAAAGTGCTCATCACCAATCCCCTATGCCATTTGCAAGAACAACCATGAACCCACAGTAGACACATTTACTCTTTAATTCACTCAAGCAGACTTTGATGCTACAGTTTAACAGCCATATAAAATAGCAACAGCATCAGTATATTCAACTTTAAGCTATTATGGCAACATGCCATTCAGGATGAATTGCCTCACAACAAACACTGTTCATTAATATTTCAAAAATTCCACAAGACAGCCAGAAAAACACAGGAAAAAGTTACAATGGCCCAGTGAAGCCTGGTAAAAAAGCTATCAAAAGCAGTCTACAATCAGAATGAATAAATAAAACTCAGTCCTCTAAAACCAAAGTTATAAAGCCGGGATATGGAAGCATTGTGAGCAGTATGGTATTCTTCCAGGAGGTTTCACAGGGATTAACTAATGGGATTTGAATACCTATAATTCCACATAAAACAGACGATTACATGACCCCTAGGCACTGAAATAAGTATTCTCTTTAAATCCAGAAAAAATTACTTAGTAACAGTAACTAAGTTACAAAAGTTATCCAAAAATCGTGAAGGGATGAGGGGGAGTATAATAAAGATTAGAGAAGAAAGAGTGAGAAACAGATATCTTGACTAGGGTCACTCAATTCATTAACTAAATTCAAACACAATTTGGCAGTATTATAATCTACCTGAATGAAAAAAATACAATATAGTTTCATGTCAATCTCTCCTTTTCACTATGGAAAAGAGGTTTTTACTCAGTATGTCTTAGAACTATTGACTATAACCATTTTGATCTTCCTCCATAATTCTCATAGATATAAATAATGCAACACAGAGCTGGAGGGAGGGAGGGAGGGAGAGAGACACAGAGAGAGACAGAGAGACAGAGAGAGAGAGAGAGACAGAGAGAGACAGAGAGAGACAGAGAGAGATAAAGGAGTTGTCTTTCCTCTTTCATCCAAGTGTGGCCAACATAGGAACTCCCCCTTTCCTTCCCAATGACACATGTGCTTAGGTAGAAATACTAAGTATAGGCACTAAGTTACCATGACAATCATTTCTGCATGTGGAACTCTGGCACTGGAAACTATAAAAAGTGACAGGTTTCAGCTAATACAATTAAAAATAAAAATCAGAAATAGCAAACCATTCAAGTATGATGTAAATACACAGAGAATGAACATTTAGTAAGTAACTGAGAAACATAAGTTTTATGATTAATATTAATATTTTAAAACACTTTAGAAAAATAATTCTCATAAAATATTATTTTTTCATTTATACAGTTCTATACTAGGTGTTATCTGAGGCAAATTTGTGCAGGGAACTTGATGTTAGGGAAACACTATTATAAATATGGGAAAGAATGTGCTGTAGCAACCCAGAACCCATAATTTAACATGTAACTGGGTGACTTGTTTATGGCAGAAAGTAACTGAATGAAATATGTAACTTAAATATTTAGACAAAGTAAAAGCAATAGTCTCTCCCTTCCCCTCCTCTTTTTTCTTTCCCTTCTCTTCCATCTCCTACTTTTCTTTCCTCCTCTTTCCTATCCCCTTTCCTTTCTTTCCTTTTCTTTTCACTTCACCTCTAGATTTGTGATTTCATCAGTATAGGGAGGACCTGATGCAGAAACTCCTTCTACAAAAGCAATAAGCAACTCTTCAGAGTCTTATAGCATCTTCTTATGCACAGAGAAGTTAAATGATTTGATCAGGGTTACATGGTCTTTTGTATATGCCCAAGGTAATACTTGAACCCAGATTTTCCTAATTATAAGGCAGATTCCCCCATTACACCACACCATAGATATGACCTTGTCTTTTTCAGTATATGAAGAAATTTATGGCATTTTAGGATTCTGTTCTCACAAGGTGAATAATTTCTGTTTGATTTATTCAGTTTCTCCCACACATCTGTGAAGGTATATGTCCACATTTCCTTATGGACATTATGATGCAGACACCTTTCATTTTGGTGCTCTTTTTACAATCACACACATGGACACAGAGGAAATTGCCAAAGCTCAAAGCCTTGTTCCCATCAACTCATCATATTTCAATCTGTAATATCAGCAGAAGGTTAATTTAAAATGTGACTTTGACACTCCACCTCATTTTAATTGGTTTGAGATATTGAGCTAATTATATATTTGGAAACATACTTAGAACTGTATCCATTCTTAAGAGTCTAAATTTTTAAAAATAATTTTAAAGTAAAATCACATATAAATCATTTCCTCTTTTCTTTTTTACTCTCTTAAAATATCCATTAATTTTCATTCATCCTCTCATGCCTTACATATTCTATTTATATTATTCATTTATTACTCTTTATTTCTCCCTTAAATCAACCTAATTCAACAAACATTAATAAACACTACTTATAAATAAGGAACTGCGTTCAATGTTAGGGGTACAAGGAAGAATAAGACATAGCCCTTTCCTTAAGATGCTTAAAGTGTAGTAGGAGAGATAAACAGCTAAGTATAGGTAGTTTATCTTGTTACATTAATTACATCTACACATATCATGACCAGTAGTTTGTCCAGAACTGTGAAATGGTGACACAGTGATAAAAGAAAGGAAGGGGAAAAGCCAGTAATTAACCTGGTGTTCATTATATAATTCTGGCCTCTAATTCCCACCTTCAGTTGTGAATTTCAGGACTTTTACCCTGGTCAACATTCTAAAGCATATTATCAAATTCAAATATGTAAACACAAAAGAGATCAAATGGTATGAAATAGATTTCACCCCCTCACTGTCCCTGTGCTGACCAGTAAGAGCTAAAAATATGTTTCAACACTTTCTGGGGAAGGTCACAGCTAATATTTGCTATTTTTGGCTAATGGTAGAACTTAAAATGGATAAGGATAAAACAGCAAACATGCAATAGAGCCAAAGTATTCACCCATCACTCGATTATACAAAAATTTTCATCATTCTGCAGCATGAATAAGCTCCTTAGTACTGTTTCTACCAGTGGGTATTATTGGACCCCAGCAGTGAACATTAAAGGCAAAGAGAACTGCAGACAAGGGAATTAACGAGAGGAAATTAGAGAGAAGGAAAACATCATTCTAATCATTCTTTGATTCCTTATAATTATGATGTTAAATCATTCCTTGAGGGTTATTATGATGATAGCCACAGAACAGAGAAGGGGAATGGCAGATTAGGATCAGATATGTTGTTTCCAAGCTTGTGCAGAAAGAGAATGAGAATGAAACAATAATGTGGTCCTTTCCTCAGAAAAATCATTTTGGTATTTTAGTGCAGCAATTCAATTGATATTGAGCAAAGAGAAAGCAGAAGCCAGTAAACATTGCAAAACAAAATGGAAATGGATTAAGAGGGAAAGAACAAAGAAGTGTTCTTGTCTGTGGATGGGGGGCTTTTGCCTAGCAGTTATATTCCCCTAGGCTAATTTAACATTTCATATTTGTATATGATACAGCTAAATCTCATTTTTAAATATAAGAATTTCAGAGGAATAAACAGGGTGGTCATGCTTTGCTTCTAGTAAAAAAGAAATTCTACCTTCCCTTCAAAATTAATCAAGGTCGTAAAAAAAAAAAAAAGATATACTTTCTTTTTGTACCTTAGCTTCTATGGTCTTGATCTTGGAAAATATCTTGATCTTTAAGCATAATGTATAAAATGGCCGTTGCAGTAATTTATTTTCTTATATAATTATTCACAGACACCTAAATATTAGTGTTAGAAAAAACCCTAAATTTCATAGAACGATCCCCTCATTTTTTCATATAAAAACTGAGGCACAGAGATATGAATTTCCTTTAAAATTCGGATCTGAAGCCTAAAGTTAGAAGGGTACTCTGAGGTCATCCACTCCAGTTACATTATTTGTATAAGATAAGAAAAACTGGGTAAGAAAAACTGGTTCAAAGAAGTTAAATAACTTGGTGCAAGTTGCCAGGGATAAAATTTAAACCCAATTTGAACCTTCTGACTCCATAGCCAGTATTCTTGCTATGATATTCAGCCAATTTACCCAAGGTTACATACAACAAGTAAATGACAAACCAGAGTCTTGACCTCAGGTGAGATAGTATTTCAAGTCTTCTATCTCCAAGTTCAGGGTCATTCCCACTACTGTAGTAATTTTTGTTTTGTTTTTTGTTAGTTTTTTACTTTGATATGGAAGATGTAGTTAATTATTCTTAATGCAGAAAACTAAAAATAATATATTTGGCTAAATAACCTGAGGAGATAAATTTCCTAACTCAGTCATTTAAAGGTTAACCTAGAAATTGAGCACTCTGACAACATTTAATCCTTTCTGTCTGTGTGGTAAAATGGTGATGTAATTAAGAAGGATATGAATCACAAATGAGTTGGAACAGCAACTGAATAAAAATTGATGTGGTATAAAACCTAGCAAATGGCCTATTTTCTTGAATTCTAGCTGCCCCAGGCCATATGCCTGCTCCCAGTCAGAGGACAGTAAGTCAAAAAATCCCAGCTCAAATCATATATTTAGAGAAAGAACAGACCTCTGAGACCAACTAGCACAAGCTCCTAAATTTAACAAATGAGGAAATCGAGGTCTAGAAACATTACATACCAATATAAAAGATGGAATTCAGGCCCTATTTTTTACCTCAAAATTCAATATTCTTTCCAAATTAATTAAGAACTTGTAAGATGGCATTATTTGTTTTCCTGGGTGTTTTCCCTTGATTGTAGAGATAAATATCGAGCTTTTTTACATCATTAATTATGCCTCTTGGCAGTATGGCTAGATTTTCACTCGTAACTTTTTACAGATAAAGAAGGGGATAAAGGTTAGAAAGAGTACAGAAGAAGAATTAATAAGATTTGGAGCCTGATTGGATGTGAATGTGTGATAACCTAAGAATTGGTATCTCCCTTGTGCCAGTGCCTGTGCCCATAGTCCAGAAAAGTACAAAAAAAAAAAAATCACACAAAAAGATATCCAAGCCAATATAGGAAAAGGAACATCTTAAGGTAAAAGGTCCCACATTCGTCTCATAGTTATAGAAACAAGGTTCCTACTGGGCAATAATCTTCTTCAGTCATTTGTAATAAGGGGCAAATCTTATTCTAAATTTTGGATATATCACTGAAATAGGTTGATATAGCTCAAAGTTAATTAATTGTGTCAGTGGTGGCAGCTTATGAGAAATTATGTTCTAATTGGACCACTTGCAGCACTGATTTTACATTGCTCTCTATATCCTTTGCATAAGGGACAACCTTGTAGATCATGGGTTGTTTTGTAAATCTTCTGTTTTATTTTTCTTAGACCGCTATTCTTGACTCCTACACTTTATATTTTGATCTGGTCTCAAACTGTCTTCACTGCTATTAACCTGATGCTTCTCATCTGAACCCCAACTGTCTATTTCTTATCTTTTGGATTAGATAGATAGATAGATATAGATAGATGGATAGATAGATAGATAGATAGATATATCAATAGATGTAGATGTAGATATTTTGACAGATACATCTATCTATCTTTATGTATGTGTATCTAATTGGGTATGTGTTTGCGTATACATATCCTCTCCTAGAGAGCACTATACAATTGTGGACTCTCCTGGCTTCTCTGCTTGGAAAATCAAAGCTCATGTTGCAGAAGGCATTTTTTTCTCATCACAGAATGGGTGCTTTCAGATGGAAAAAAAGCACAGAAGATATTTTCCTCCTGAGTCCTTGATCCCATTAGCCATTTCAACTGTGTAGGAACATAGATATTGAGCTCAAAGGGACCTAGAAGTAACTTTCTCACTTACTGACCATCATTTTAGGTAGGACTAAAACTATAGTTTTCCTGATTCTCACCTGGAATCTTTCTGGATTCTTTTTCCTCCTCTCCTGACCATCTGTCTTAGAAAATTTCCATACCATGATTTACATGTATAATTGATAATATGTTACTTGTCTTCTCAGTAGGTGGAAGAGGGAGAGGGAGAGAGAGAGAATTAGGAGTTCAATTTTTTAAAGAAGTTTAAAAATAAAAAATAATACATTTTAAAATATTTCCATGTTGGTTACATTTGCTCTTTATTGTTCACTCCCTCCCTGAAATAACCCTATTAGGGAGAACTCCAAAAATGCTTAAACTCATCGTAAACTCTTCTTTCTTTCTTCATTTTCCATTGTCCTTCTCTCCTCTTCCCTACCCTGTTATATATGTTGTACTCTCTCATTAAAATATAAACTTCTTGAGAGTAAGGAATGTGGTGCACGTATTACATATTACAAAGTATGTTTCTGGGGATACAGACAAAATAGGAAGGAAGTGTCTTTCCTCTTGAGGACTTTATATCCATCTAGAGGATAAGAAATGACCTAGCATAGAAGGCAGAATCTTTGTTTTTTCTTAACTTTTGAGTTTCAAATTCTCTCCCTCTTTTCTTTCCCCCCCTCCCTCACTGAAAAGACAAGCAAATTGATATAGGTTATACATATGCAGTAATACGAAAAATATTCCCAAGTTCTTCATGTTGTGAAAGAAAACACATACAAAAATGAAGACAAATAAAGTAAAGAAAAAAGTATGTTTTGACTTGAATTCAGCCTCCAACATTTCTTTCTCTGAAGATGAATAACATTTTTCATCATAAATCAGAATTTTCTTGAATTATTGTATTGCTGAGAGTAACTAAGTCATTCATAGCTGATAAAATAGATTGTTCTCCTGATTCTTTCATTTAACTTAGCATCAGTTCATGTAAGTCTTTCCAATTTGTTTGTTTGTTTTTTCCTGAGAGTACCCTACTGGTCATTTTTTATAGTACATTAGAATTCCATCACAATAATATACAACGGTTTATTCAGTCATTTCCGAATTGATGAACATCCTCTCGATTTCCAATTCTTTCCACCACTAAAAGAGTTACTATATATATTTGTACATGTAGATCCTTTAAATTCTGTTCTTATCTCTTTGAGATAGAGACCTAGTAATAGTATTACTTGGTCAAAAGGTATGTGGAATTTTATAGCTCCTTGAGCATAGTTCCAATTGTTCTATAGAATGACTCAGTATAAAACTTCACCAACAGTGCATTAGGGACTCAATTTTAATACATCACCTCAAGGATTTGGCATTTTCATTTTCTATCATAATATATTATCTGATAGACATGCAGTGGTCATTCAGAATTATATTTATTTTTTATTTTTCTAAACAATAGCAATTGAGAACATTTTTCATATGACTGAATGCTTTGTCTGAAAAACTGCTTATTCATATATTTTGACCATTTATCAAGTGAGAAATGGAATTTATTTCTTTTTTTAAATAAAAAAATTACTTTGTCAAATGCTTTATTAACTTCAGATTTACATCATTCATTTTCACAAGATTTTGAGTTACAAATTTTGTTAAAACTTTAAATTCCAGATTCATTTCCTTCCTCCTTTATCACTCACCCATACTGGGAAGATAAGCAATTCAATATAGGTTGCACATGTGTAGCTATGCAAAATATATCCATAGTGCATATACTGTAAAAGACTGAATATATCTCCCTCCATCCAATCCCACCTCCCACTTGTTCTGTTCTCTACTTGGATCCTGTCCCTTTTCAAAAGTGGGTGCTTCCAACTTCCCTACCCCCCAGTCTGCCCTCCCTTCCATCACTGCCCTTGTCATCCCCTTCTCCCCTTACTCTCCTATAGAGTGAGATACACTATTTAGTGCACATATCATTCCCTCCCTAAGCCAAATTCAACAAGAATAAGTTTGACCCATTCCTTTTTGACTTCCTGTTCTTCCCCTCCATTGCAACTGTTTTCCTTTGCCTCTTCTATATGAGATAATTTACCTCAGTCTGTCTCTCCCCAACTCTTCCCATTATATTCCTCTCTAACCTCTTATGTATACATATATATATATATATATATATATGTGTGTGTGTGTGTGTGTGTGTGTGTGTGTGTGTGTGTGTGTATGTATGTATATATATATGTATGTATGTGTGTGTATATATATATATATATATATATATATATATATATATATATATATATATATATATATATTCCCTTCAACTATTTTCATACTGAGAAAAGTTTCATAAGCATAAGCTACAATTATCATTTTTCCATGTAGGAATGTAAAGAGTTCAACTTTGATAAGTTCCTTATGATTTCTTTTCCCTGTTTACCTTCTCATACTTCTTTTCTCCTTGTATCTGTGTCAAATTTTCTATCCAACTCTGATTTTTTCATCAAGAATTCTTGAAAGTCCTCTGGTCCACCGAATGACCATATTTTCCCCTGTAACATGATACTCAGTTTTGCTGGGTAGGTGATTTTTGGTTTTAAGCCCAGCTCCTTTGCTCTCCAGAATATCACATTCCAAGCCCTTTGATCCCTGTGTAGAAGCTGCCAAATCCTGTGTTATCCTGATTGTATTTCCACAATATTCAAATTGTTTCTTCCTGGCTGCTTGTAATATTTTCTCCTAAATCTGGGAACTCCAGAACCTGGCCATAATATTCCTAGGAGTTTTCTTTTGGGGATCTTTTTCAGGAGGTGATTGGTGGATTCTTCTACCTCTATTTTGCCCTCTGGTTCTAAAACTTCAGGACAATTTTCCTTGAGAATTCCTTGAAGGATGATTTCTAAGTTCTTTTTTTGGTCATGGCTTTCAGGTAGTTCAATAATTTTTAAATTCTCTCTCCTGGATCTATTTTTCAGGTCAGTCATTTTTCCATTGAGATATTTCACATTATCTTCTATTTGTCCATTTGCTTGGATCTGTTTAATAGTATCTTGATTTCTCATAAAGTCACTAGCTTCCATTTGCTCCAGTCTAATTCTAAAGGAATGATTATCTTCAGTGAGTTCCTGAGATTATTTTTCCATCTGGCAAATTTGGCATTTTAAGGTATTCTTCTCCTCATTGCCTTTTTGAGTTTCTTTTGCCATTTGAGTTAGTCTACGTTATTTAAGTTGTTATTTCCTTCAGTCAGGTTGTTGCCTCTCATTTCATAATTTTCTTGCATCATTCTCATTTCTCTTCCTACTTTTTCCTCTACTTCTCTTATTTGGTTTGCAGCATCCTTCTTAAGGTCCTCTATGGCCTGTAACCAGTTCATGTTTCTCTTTGAAGCTTTTGTTGCAGGTGATCTGACTTCATTGTCTTCCTCTTGTTCAGTGCTTTGATCCATTTTTCCCCAAAATAGGGGTGTAAAGTTGGATTGTTTATCTTGCTTTGCTTCCTTTGCTTGCTCTCATGTCACTACTCAATTACTTGACTGTTGACCTTTTTGCCACAATTGGACTCTGCTCCCAGAGTGGGGAGCTTTGTCCCCATTTCTGGGATTTTCACAGCTGCTGGAACTGTTAATTGGGTGCCCTCTCTGAGCCTCCACGCACTCTGGCAAGCTGATAATACACCTGAGAACCTCCACCCTAGACCACAATTCAGATCCAAACAGGTTAAAGCATGAACAATTACCCCTCAGACTGGTCACTTGTTCCCCCTACAATATGTTTGCCAGTAGTTCAACCTGCCACATGGTGGCAGCTGCATGGCCATTGTACCTCAGCAGCTTCTCCTTCCAGAGGGTAAAGGCCAGACCACACCCCCAAACTACCGGATCCCAAAGTCCACATTGCATTGACCTCTCATTGTCCTTAGCATCTATGTGCTGATAATTCTAGAAACTGCCACAGCTGCTGGTTTTCTGAAGTCCCTGCAGACAGAGGCTGGTTTCTGCCACCGTGAGGCTAAAACCTCTGGCTCACAGGAAGCTGGTCTTGGCTCCGAGATTTCTGAGCTGGCACTTTCCTGCCAGCCTGCTGGACTGTTTGCAGCAAGATGTTAGCTTTTCTCTCTCATTTTGTAGGTTAAGTAGCTCCAAAGATTTTCTACAGTCATTTTTTTACATAAATTGGAGGAGGTGGAAGCTGGAGTTGCACAGATGTTCTGTTTCTATTCCACCATCTTGACTCCACCCCACAGTGGAACTTATTCCTAAAAAATTGACTCAGGTCTCTATGCATTTGAGAAATGAGGTCTTTATCAGAGAAACTTGTTTTAAATCTTTTTTCACAGTAATGATTCCAAAATATGTATTTCTCCCCATTCTATTTTCCCCACTTTCTCTTATTCTCTCTAGTTTCACCTGCACCATTCTCAAAAATGTTTTATTTCTGACTTTTACTACCCCAATCTGTCCTCCCTTCTATCACCACCTTCTCTATTCCATTCCCCCTACTTTCCTGTAGGATAAGACATATTTCGATACCCAAAAGAATGTGTATGGCATTGCTTCTTTGAGACAATTCTAATGAGAGTAAGGTTTATACACACAACTCCCAATTCCCCCCTTTTCCTGTCCCTGTGAAAGCTCTTTAATGCCAGATAATTTACTCCTTTCTACCTCTCCTTTCTCTTTATTCCAGTGGATTCTATTTTCTCACCCTCTAATTTCATTTTTTAGATAATCATCCCATAATATTCAACTCATTATCCATGTCCTCTGTCATATATTCCTAACTGCCCTAATAATGAAAAAAGGCTTTAGGAGTTACAAGTATAAGTTTCCCATGTAGGAATGTGAACAGTTTAACCTTATTGAGTCCCTCATGATTTCTCTTTCCTGTTTACCTTTTTATGCTCTTCTTCAGTTTTGCATTTGAAAGTCAAATTTCCCATTCAGGTCTGGTCTGAGCTGAATGGTACATTCATCAGGAATGCTTGAAATCCTCTATTTCATTGAATGACCATATTTCCCACTGAAAGATTATATTCAATTCTATTGGGTAGGTAATTCTTAGTTGTAATCATAGCTCTTTCACCCTCTGGAATATCACAATTCAACACCTCACTTTCTTTAGTGTAGAAACTGCTACCTTTTTGTTTGTTTGTTAACCTGATTGTGGCTCCACAATATTTGAATTGATTCTTTCTGGATATTAGCAGTATTTTCTCTTTGACCTGGGAACTTTGGAAATTTATTTAAATATTCCTGAAGGTTTTCATTTTGGAACCACTTTCTGGAAATTATCAAGTTATTCTTTCAATTTTTTATTTTAACCTCTGGTTCTAGATAATCAGGGCAGTCTTCCTTGACAATTTCTTGAAATATATTGTTGAGGCTCTTTTTTGTCATGGTTTTCAGGTAGTCTAATAGTTATTAAATTATCTTGCCTTAGTCTATTTTCCAGGTCAGTTTTTTTTTTTCCCAAGGAGATGTTTTTCATTTTCTTATTTTTACATTCTTTTGGCTTTGCTTTATTGTTTCTTGATGTCTCATGAAGTCATTAGCTTCCACTTGTCCAATATGAATTTTTAAGGACTTATTTTCTTTGGTGAGTTTGTAGGCCTCCTTTTCCATTTGGCCAATGCTATTTTTAAAGGGTTTTATTTTTTTCTCTAGTGAATGTTTATACCATTTTTTCCATTTGACCAATTCTGCTTCTCAAAGCATTCTTCTCTTCATTGGATTTTTATACCTCTTTTACTATTTGTTCTATTCTGTTATTTAAGATGATATTTTGTATTTTTGTGCCTCCTTTACCAAGCTATTGATGCTTTGTCATTATTTTCTTGCATTGCATTGCCCTCATATCTCTTCCCATTATCCCTATATGTTGCCTATTTAATTTTTAAAATGCTTCTTGAGCTCTTCCATGGACTGGAACCGAATAATTTTGATTTAAGGCTTTGAATGTAAGAGCTTTGACTTGGTTGTCTTCTTCTAAGTTTGTGTTTTGATCTTCACTGTTACCATAATAACTTTCTATACTTAGGATTTTCTGATGTTTGCTCATTTTCAAGTCAATTTCTTGACTTTAAACTCTTTGCTAAAGTGGAGCTCTGCTTCCAGTGTGGAGGAGGCACAGACCTAAACAGTATTTTTTTTGCACTGTCTCCAGAGAAAATTCTGAGGAAATGTAAGATTTTGGTTCTTCCAAAGTGGTATGATATAGGGTGAGGTATAATTACTACACTCCTGGACTGTGCAGTGACCACAAGCATATTTTTCCACCCTGGGACTGAGACCAGGGCCCTACCTCCCTTGTAATTGTAAGTTCTGGCACTGATACCCAGGACTGTGATCCAGATCCAAATATGGTCAATGTAACAGAGTCCTGCTCCCAGAGTCAGCAAATGGGCCCCTGTTATCTCGTTCTACAAAGTTGTCTGAACTTGCCATCTGTAAGCTGAGAGGTACAGAAACCTCCATTACTGCCACTGATTCAGTCACCCTCAAGGTCTCCTGCTGTTTTTTCTGGGGCAGGGCCTTTCCTGGACTATGCTCCTCTCTCAACCCAGTGTAACACTTCTTTCTTGACAATTTTTTAAATAGTCTTATTTCAAACTATTCTTTTAAGTGTTCTCTCACTCAAGAATTATTGAGGTATTCTGGGTGACTAGGTGGTGCAGTGAATAGAGCACTGGCCCTGGAGTCAGGAGGACCTGAGTTCAAATCCAGCCTCAGACATTTAACACAAAAACTAGCCATGTGACCTTGGGCAAGTCATTTAACCCCAATTGCCCTCCAAAGAAAAGAAAAAAAAAACATTTTGAGGCATGGGAAGAGCTCATGTCCATGACTTTTCTCCACCATCTTGGCTGTACCTTGAAATTTTTCTTGATATATTTACCTATTTAAATCTTCTAATTTTTTTTTTCAATTTTCAATCTTTTCTTTTTTTTTATTTTTAGTTTTCAACATTCATTTCCATAAGATTTTGAGTTACAAATTTTCTCCCTGTCTTTGCCTTACTACCACCTAAATAGTTAGCCTATTGAATACCCCATCTCCCAATCTGCTCTCTCTTATATCCTTCCCCATCCCTCCTCTAACTTTCTAGTAGGGCAAGATGGATTTCTATACTCCAGTGCCTGCATATCTTATTTCCCAGTTGCATGTAATAACAATTATTTAATATGTGTTTTTAAAACTTTGATTTCCAGATTCTTTGCCTTCTTCCCTCCTCACCTACCCCCACTGTGAAGATAAGCAATTCAATATAGGTTGAACATGTGTAGTTATGCAAAACATTTCATTAATAGATATATTGTAAAAGACTATATTTCCTTCTATCCTATCCCTCCCCCCACATATTTTATTTTCTACTTTGACCCTGTCCCTTTTCAAAAGTGTGTGCTTCTAACTCCCCTCTCCCACAACCTGCCCTCCCCTTCCTCATCCTCCTTCTCATCCCCTTCCCCTCTACTCTCCTGTAGGGTAAGATACCCAATTGAGTGTGTATATTATTCCCTCCTTAACCCAAATTTAATGAGAGTCAGGTTGACCCATTTCCTTTCACCTTCCTGTTCTTCCCCTCCATTGTAACAGTTTTCTCTTACCTCTTTTATATGAGATAATTTATGCTATTCTATTTCTCCATTTCTCCTTCTCTCATTATATTCCCCTCTCACCTCTTACTTTTATTTTTAGATATCACCCCTTCCTATTTAACTGATACGGTGCCCTCTGTCTCTGTAAACATGTACACAAATATACATGCTCTCACATATGTATTTATACACACATACACCTTCATATATATTCCCTTTAACTATTCTTATACTGAATATAGTCTCACAAGTTATAGTTATTGTTTTTCCATGTAGGAATGTAAATAGCTCAAATTTAATAAGTTTCTTAGGATTTCTTTTTCCTGTTAATCTTCTCATGCTTCTCTTGCTTCTTTATTTGAAAATCAGATTTTCTGTTCAGCTCTGGTTTTTTCATCAAGAATACTTGAAATTCCTCTATTTCATTGATTGACCATATTTTCCCCTGAAGCATTACACTTATTTTTGCTGGATATGTGATTCTTAGTTTTAATCCGAGTTCCTTTGACCTCCAGAATATCATATTCAAGCCCTTCAATCCCTTAATGTAGAAGTGGATAGATCTTGTGTTAGCCTAATTGTGTTACTACAATATTAAAATTGTTTCTTCCTGACAGCTTGTAATATTTTCTCCATGATCTGAAGCTCTGGAGTTTGGCTATTATAGTGCTAGGAGTTCTAGGGGGGAGATTTTTTTTCAAGAGGTAATCAGTGAATTCTTTTGATTTCTATTTTGCCCTCTGTTTCTAGAATATCAGGGCAATTTTGCTTGAGAATTTCTTTTTTTTAACAAATGCTTTATTAACTTCTGATTTACATCATTCATTTCTGCGAGGTTTTGAGTTACAATCATCCCCCACCCTGTTTTTCCCGTCCCCACCCTCCCAGAATAGCAGTCCCGCAAGATATCGCTTCCTCCAATCTGCTCTCCCCCATACCTTCTCCCATAACCCCTTGGACTTTTCCATTAGAGTAAGGTGAATCTTTGTGCCCCAATGCCTGCACATCTTATCTCCCAAATACAAGCAAAAGAGTAGTAATAATAGATTTATATATACTTGAAACATTTAATGTTAAGACCTCGAATTTCATGTCCATTTCCTTCCTCCCTTGTCACGCATTCCCTCTGGGAAGATAAGTAATTCAGTATATGTTGTACATGTCTAGTTATGCAAAACATTATCATAGTAGATATATTGTACAAGGCTGCTTATAATTCCCTCCCACTCATCCCACCCCCCACCTGGTCCATACATGATCCTGTCCCTCTTCTATAGTGGGTACTTCCAACCTCCCCTCCCCCCAAGATGCCCCCCACCACACCCCCCCACCCCCCCCCACCAAAACCCAAAAACCCCCAACCAAACAAAAACCCCCCACCCCCCCCCAACCACCCCCCCCACAAAAACCCACCCCCCCCACCCCCCACCCCCCACCCAAACACCCAACCCCTTCCCAACAAATTCAACCTATGCCCTCTATCCACATATAACTGTAACCATATACACACACATTCATTCATATGACCACACACCTTTCTTCCATTATTTTCATAGTGAGAAAGATATCATCAGTCACAGTTATTGTTTTTCCATATAGGAATGTAAATAGCTCAACTTTGATAAGTTCCTTTTGATTTCTTTTCCCTGATTACCTTCTCAGGCAACTCTTGCTTCTTGCATCTGGGTGTCAAATTTTCTATTCAACTCTGGTTTTTTCCTCAAGAATGCTTGAAAGTCCTCTATTCCACTGAATAACCATATTTTCCCCTGAAACAAAATACTCAGTTTTGCTGGGTAGGTGACCCTTGGGTTCATTCCCAGTCTTTTGCCCTCTGGAATATCATATTCCATGCCCTTTGATCCCTCAGTGTAGAAGCTGCCAGGTCCTGGGCTATTCTGATTGTGTTTCCACAATATTGAAATTGTTTCTTCCTGGCTGCTTGTAGTATTTTCTCCTTGATCTGGGGATTCTGGAACCTGGCTATAACATTCCTGGGAGTTTTCTTTTGGGGATCTTTTTCAGGAGGTGATCGGTGGATTCTTTCAACCTCTATTTTGCCCTCTGGATCTAAAATATCAGGGCAATTTTCCTTGAGAATTTCTTGAAGGGTGATTTCTAGGTTCTTTCTTTGATCATGGCTTTCAGGTAGTCCAATAATTTTTAAATTATCTCTCCTGGATCTATTTTCCAGGTCAGTGGTTTTTCCCATGACATATTTCACATTGCCTTCTACTCTTTCATTTGTTTGGATCTGCTTAACAGCATCTTGATTTCTCATAAAGTCATTAGCTTCCATTTGCTCCAGTCTAACTCTGAAGGAATGAATCTCCTCAGTGAACTTTGGAGATTCTTTTTCCATCTGGCAAATTCGACTTTTAAGGCATTCTTCTCCTCATTGCCCTTTTGGGCCTCCTTTGCCATTTGAGTTAGTCTATTTTTTAAGGTGTTGTTTTCCTCAGTCAGGCTGTTGACCCTCATTTCCTACTTTTCCTGCATCCTTCTCATTTCTCTTTCCAATTTTTCCTCCACTTCTCTTATTTTATTTTTAAAGTCCTTCTTAAGGTCCTCTATGGCCTGCAACCTGCTCATGTTTTCCCCTGGGGCTTTTGGAGCAGGACTTCTGACCTCACAGTCCTTTTCCCGCTCTATGCCCCCAAAATAGGAGTCTAGGGTTGCATTTTTCTGTTTCCTTTGCCTTGGCATGTTGCTACTTAATTACTTGACTTTGGGGCTTGTTGTCACACTATGGCTCTGCTGTCATACAGGGGAACTTTTGGCCAGATCATGTGGGGGACAACTTCTGTTTCTGGCAAGCTGGAAACCCACCCACAACCTCCACCCCAGATCACAATCCAGATCCAGGGATGTTAAAGCAAGAGCAATTACCCCCCAAGACTGATCGCTGGATCTCCCTACAGTTCAGCAGGAGAGGAGCTGGAGCTGCCTCTGAAAACTACAAAATGGCGTGTCTCCTCAGTGGCTTCTAGCCCCCAGGGGAGGAAGCTGGAACATTCCCCAAATACTGTTCCCAAGGTCCATAGGGCACTAACCTCTAACTTTGTCCTAGGCATGTTTATGTTGATAATTCTGGAGTCACCACATCTGCTGGTATTCTGGGGTCTCTCCAGCCGGCCACTGGCCCTGCCACCCTAGGGCTAAAACCTCGTCTCACGGGGACCTGGGCTCCACTCAGCTCAGCTCAGCTCCCCACGCTCTGCTCAGCTCATGGGGACATATGCTCACCTCCCCTGCTGGCTCCCAGAGCTCTGCACTGGTCCTTCCTGTAGGGCTGCTGGACTGTTTTCAGCGGGAGGTTAGCTTCTCTGTGTCGTTCTGTGGGTGCTGGGGCTACAGAAGTTGTTCAGAGTCCCTTTTTACCTAGTTTGGTGGGAATCTGGGGGCAAAGTGTCTTGGATGAGCTGTTTCTACTCCGCCATCTTGGCCCCGCCCGAGTATTTTTCGAGAATTTCTTGAAGGATGATTTCTATGATCTTTTTTTGATCATGGCTTTCAGGTAATCCAATTATGTTAAAATTAGCTCTCCTGTATCTCTTTTCCAGGTCACTGGTTTTTCCCATGAGATATTTCACTTTGCCTATTTTTTTTCATTTTTTTGCATCATTTTATAGTACTTTGATTTCTATTGAAGTCATTCTCTTCCATTTGCTCCAGTCTAATTTTGAAGAAGTTATTCTCTTCAGTGAGTTTTTGAAGTTCCTTTTCCATCTGGCAAATTTGGCTTTTTAGGGCATTCTTTGCCTCATTTGGGGCCTTTTTTGCCATTTGAGTTAGTCCCCCTACAATCTGCAGGCCAGGAGCTCCTGAAGGAGCCTTGTGGCACCAGCTGCAGCCACCCCACTTCTACCACCTCTTGCCCTGGGGCAGCAGCTGAACCATGCTCATCAGTAACCCAATTCCAACAGAGTTCCCCACTGACCTTTTACTTTCTCTTTGGCATTTATAGTTGAGAAGTCAGGAAACCAACACAGCTGCCCATGATTCACTCTCCTGAAGTCTGCTCAGGCCAGTCTGGGCCACTGGTCAGGGCTACCCTGAGTCTGAGCCCATGGGGCTCACACTGAACTGTGTTCAGCTCCCATCCTGGTTCAATAGATCCTTCCTGTCAGCCTGCCAGGATACCTTCAATAGGAGATTTGTTCCTCTCTGTCACTTTGTGTGTGATGTAGCTCTCAAATTTGTTTATAGTCATATTTTACAGGTATTGGAGGTGGTTGTGATGGGAGCTCATGGAATTTCCTGCTTCTATTCCACCATCTTGGTTCTGCTCCCTCTTTGCATCTTCTGTTAAATGCTTCTGGTCCTGCCCTTATAGACCAAAGGAATTCTATTTCCTCTTGCAAATGCCAGAACTTCAGATGTTTGATGATGATACATATCATGGCCCTTCTAAATATTTTTTCTCCCCTCATGACTGAACATTTCCAGTTCCATTAATTAATTCTCATATGACAGACATTTAATGATTTATATCCTGTATGCCTTCTGTTGATTGTTATCTAGTTTAATAGTCTTTTTAAATTGTTGCATTTACAACTGCATACAATACTCCATGTGTGGTCTGCCTTAGCAATTACTCCTGGCAATTGTCTTTCTTAATGGAGACCACATCTGGACTAATTTTCACAGCTGCAATATAACATTGTTGATGAATATGGAATTTACAATTAAAAAACCAACCCAAGATTATCTATAGACAATTTTTAAGTCTGGATATTTAAAAAATTCAAAATCAACTTAATTATATAATTGGTTACATTTCTCCATTTTTCCCAATAAGAATAATATGAAAATTATCAATTTATTTCCTAAGTATTAGGTTCTATAACATTTGCCTGATCTACCAACTTTATAACCTAGATCAAAAAAAAAAGGAAATAGCTATGTGGGGGATGAATGGCTTAAAAAAGACAGAAACTAGAGATAAGGAGACAAATTAACAGGCTGTTAACAGAAGTTCAAGTGGAAGTCATGAGAACCTGAGGTAGAGTAGTGGAAAGAAAGGAGCAGGTTTAAAATATTGTGAAGATAGAATCAACAAGACAGTAATTAATTAAACATGGATGAGAAAACCAAAAATCAAGGCTGAGTTTGAGGTACCAAACCACAGTAACTGGAATTGTGATGATGTCAACAACAGCAATAGGAAATTTTGGAAGAATAGGCAGTTTAGAAAAGAAGATGATGAGTTGTATAAAGATAGCATAAAAGGCTTTTATCAAATGTTTTGCTAAAATATAACAAACCATATCTATAGTATCTGTATATATTTGTCAATAGACAATAGTTATTCAATACTGTCAAAAACAAGAATGAAACTTTGTTTGACCCTTCTCTTTTTGAAGAATCCATGTTGGCTTTTTCTGCTTCCCTTTCTAAATCAATTAATCAATAATCTTTTATCACTCTCATTACTAATTACAGCTGATTGATAAGCATAGCTCTAGTGATTCAATGTGCAGGATTAAGTAGCTATACTCTTGGTGTCCCAAAATATCAAATAATGCCACTGTCTGTAGTATGTCCATGTTGTCACAGATAACTGACATACCAATTCCTGCTGTACTGAATAGCAGTAAGACCCCCAAGCATCTACATACACCTACTAAAGAGGCATATAGCATTGAACACATTTTAAAAATTAACTAGTTATTAGGCATGTCATTTAGACTCCCCGGTTCTCATGTTTCTGGTATTTAAAATGAAGTGGTTGGGTAAAATGGTCACTAAATCCCTTATTATTCTGAATTCTATCACACACTGACCAAGTGGGTCAGAGATACTTACCAGAAGGAGGCAGTGAAGGCACACTCATATGGTCTCCAAACAACATAACCCTGACCATTTAGTGCAACAGAATTAGTAATGCCCTTGTCCTGAGCATTGCTGTGAATTATTCCCATTATTAGTTATATTGGATCCAATTTCCGTTCCTCTTTTCTGGACCTCACTTATCAAATAACTTAACCTTTCCTCCAGGTTCCCGTTAGGAGGCTTTTTCTTTGTCTGGAGTCGTGTATTGTAACTCCAGTATATTTTGTTTCACTGGCTTTCCTCATACTCATCCCAGATCAAGAGGAAGCTCTGGATAAGTTTTTAATAATGATGCGTCCCCGGGCGGAGCCAAGATGGCGGAGTAGAAACAGCTCATCCAAGCCTCTCTGCCCCCAGACTCTCCACAAACTATGTAAAAAAGGACTCTGAAAAACTTCTGGAGCCCCAGCCACCCACAGAACGACACAGAGAAGCTAACCTCCCGCTGAGGACAGCCCAGCACCCTGCAGGAAGGACCAGCGCAGTGGTCTGAGAGCCGGCAGCGCGCAGAGCACAGGAGCCGAGCCGAGCCGAGCCCAGGTCCACTTGAGCCGAGGTTTTAGCCCCAGGGCGGCAGGGCCAGCAGCCGGCTGGAGGAACCCCAGAACACCAGGAACTGTGGAGATTCCAGAATTATCAACATAGACTTGCCTAGGACAAAGTAAGAGGTTAGTGTCCTATGGACTTTGGGACCTGCATTTGGGGAATGCGTCAGCTCCCTCCCCTGGGGGCTAGAAGCCGCTGAGGAGACACGCCATTTTGTAGTTTTCATAGGCATTTCCGGCTGCCAGCCTACAAATCGTGGGGAGATCCAGCGATCAGTCTTGGGGGGTAATCGCTCTTGCTTTAACCTCTCTGGATCTGGATTGTGATCTAGGGTGGAAGTTGTGGGTGGGTTTACAGCTTGCCAGAAACGGAAGTTGCCCCCCACACGTTCGGGACGAAAATTCCTCTATCTGGCCTTAAAGCCATAGTGTGGCAACAAGCCCAAAAGTCAAGTAATTAAGTGGCAACATGCCAAGGCAAAGGAAACAGAAAAATGCAACCTGAGACTCCTATTTTGGGGGCATAGAGCGGGAAAAGGACTGTGAGGTCAGAAATCCTGCTCCAAAAGCCCCAGGGGAAAACATGAGCGGGTTGCAGGCCATAGAGGACCTTAAGAAGGACTTTAAAAATCAAATAAGAGAAGTGGAGGAAAAATTAGAAAGAGAAATGAGAAGGATGCAGGAAAAGTATGAAATGAGGGTCAACAGCCTGACTGAGGAAAACAACACCTTAAAAAATAGACTAGCTCAAATGGCAAAGGAGGCCCAAAAGGGCAATGAGGAGAAGAATGCCTTAAAAAGTCGAATTTGCCAGATGGAAAAAGAATCTCAAAAGTTCACTGAGGAGATTCATTCCTTCAGAGTTAGACTGGAGCAAATGGAAGCTAATGACTTTATGAGAAATCAAGATACTGTTAAGCAGATCCAAACAAATGAAAAATTAGAAGGCAATGTGAAATATCTCATGGGAAAAACCACTGACCTGGAAAATAGATCCAGGAGAGACAATTTAAAATTATTGGACTACCTGAAAGCCATGATCAAAGAAAGAACCTAGAAATCACCCTTCAAGAAATTCTCAAGGAAAATTACCCTGATGTTTTAGATCCAGAGGGCAAAATAGAGGTTGAAAGAATCCACAGATCACCTCCTGAAAAAGATCCCAAAAAGAAAACTCCTAGGAATATTATAGCCAGGTTCCAGAATCCCCAGATCAAGGAGAAAATACTACAAGCAGCCAGGAAGAAACAATTTCAATATTGTGGAAACACAATCAAAATAGCCCAGGACCTGGCAGCTTCTACACTGAGGGATCGAAGGGCATGGAATATGATATTCCAGAGGGCAAAAGAACTGGGAATGAACCCAAGGTCACCTACCCAGCAAAACTGAGTATTTTGTTTCAGGGAAAATATGGTCATTCAGTGGAATAGAGGACTTTCAAGCATTCTTGAGGAAAAAACCAGAGTTGAATAGAAAATTTGACATCCAGACACAAGAAGCAAGAGATGCCTGAGAAGGTAATCAGGGAAAAGAAATCAAAAGGAACTTATCAAAGTTGAACTATTTACATTCCTATATGGAAAAGCAATAACTGTGACTGATGATATCTTTCTCACTATGAAAATAATGGAAGAAGGGGGTGTGGTCATATGAATACATATGTGAATGTGTGTGTATATGGCTACAGTTATATATGGATAGAGGGCATAGGTTGATTTTGTTGGGAAGGGAGAGTACTCAAGGGATGAGATTATGAGGTGGGAGAGGGGGGTGGCAGGAGGAGATGGGGAGAGACATGGTAGGGTAAACTATCTCATGTAGGGGAAGTGGGTGCAAAGGAGGGGGAGAATAAGGAGGGCTAAAAAGGCAAAGCCACATTCACATTGAATTTGGCTCAGGGAGAAAATGACATACATACTAAATGGGATATCTCAACCTGCAGCAGGATAGGGGGAAGGGGGATGGGAGGAGGGATGATGGATGGGAGGGCATCCTTGGGGTGAGGGGAGGTTGGAAGTACCCACTATAAAAGAGGGACAGGATCATGTGGGGAATGGACCAGGTGGGGGGTGGGATGAGTGGGAGGGAATTGTAAGCAGCCTTGTACAATATATCTACTATGATAATGTTTTGCATAGCTAGACATGTACAACATATACTGAATTACTTATATCCCAAGAAGGAATGGGTGACAAGGGAGGAAGGAAATGGATCTGAAATTCGAGGTCGTAACATTAAATGTTTCAAATATATAAATACTATTTTTAATACTCTTTTGCCTATAATTGGGAGATGAGATGTGCAGGCATTGGGACACAGGGATTCATCTTCCTCTAGTGGAGAAGTCGATGGGGGTGTGGGAGAAGGTATGGGAGAGAGCAGATTGGAGGAAGCGATATCTTGTGGGACTGCTATTCTGGGAGGGTGGGTAGGGGAATAATGGGGGGAAAATGATTGTAACTCAAAATCTGGCGGAAATGAATGATGTAGAACAGAAGTTAATAAAGTATTTGTTTAAAAAAAAAATAATGATGTGTCCCCTTTAAGATCTTTGCTCCATAGCCCCATCAGGCAATATAATCTGAACAGTCATACTTATATAGCCAGCTCGCTGTCTATACTCATTTACAGCATTTGTAAACAAAAATGTAAATTATTTGAGAGTACTGCTTTCATTTTTCACCTTCATATTCCCAGCATGTGGTACATTGCCTGGCATATAACAGACATAATAGATGTCTAATAAATATCTGTTGATCTGAATTACCTTTCATATGTATTATTCAATTTACCTTAGCAGCAATACCATTTTCTAAAAGGGTTAAGGTTTATAGTTTATTCAGATATAAATTAGGTTCTAAATATCTCACGTGTATACACTTATTTTTGACTTTTGGAAATAAAGTTTAAAAGACACTAAATAGTGTGTCAAATGAAAGTAATTACTTCCATGTAATGTGACTTGGAAAGTCATGCAAATTATGAGACTAGGCATAACAAAGAAGTCATAGCTACATGTATGATATAGTTATAGACTTTCTGTCTGTTGCTTAAAAATCTCAATAACAAAATTTCCTTGAAAAATCAATAACTGGGGCAGCTAGGTGGCGCAGGGAGTAGAGCACCGGCCCTGAAGTCAGAAGGACCCGAGTTCGGTTCCAGCCTCAGACACTTAACACACAAACAAAAACTTAGCTGTGTGACCCTGGGCAAGTTACTTAACCCCAATTGCCCTCCAAAAGAAGAAAAAAAAAGAAAGAAAAATCAATAACTATCATAGCAAATATGATTAATAAATACTTTCTAAATTGTAAATTCTCCATAGTGAGTAAAAGGAATACATGGAGATTAACTCTGGAGGCAAATGTCATAAGATATCACAATAAGATATCATTTGATATCACAATACATAAGTTGGAAAAGAACATAAACAGTTTTCAGGGGGCAGAGCCAAGAGGGCGGAGTAGAAACAGCATGTCCAAACCACTCTCCCACCAGATCACCTCCTAACTATGTAAAAGGGGACTCTGAACAACATCTGGAACCCCAGCACCCACAGAACAACACAGAGAAGCTAACCTCCCACTGAGGACAGCCCAGCAGCCCTGCAGGAAGGACCAGTGCAGCGCTCTGGGAGCCAGCAGTGGAGGTGAGCATATTTCCCCATGAGCCGAGGTTTTAGCCCCAGGGCAGCAGGGCCAGCAGCCAGCTGGAGGAACCCCAGAACACCAGCAGCTGTGGCAATTCCAGAATTATCAACATAGTCACGCCTAGGACAAAGTGAGAGGGTGGTGCCCTATGGACTTTGGGACCAGTATTTCAGGAACGTGTTAGCTTCCTCCCCTGGGGGCTAGAAGCCACTGAGGAGACATGCCATTTTGTAGTTTTCAGAGGCAGCTCCAGCTCCTGGCCTGCAAACTGTAAGGAGATCCAGCAATCAGTCTTGGGGGGTAATCACTCTTGCTTTAACCTCCCTGGATCTGGATTGTGATCTGGGGTAGAGGTTGTGGGTTGGTTTCCAGCTTGCCAGAAATAGAAGGTGTCCCCCACATGTTCTGGGCAAAAGTTCCCCTGTCTGACAGCAGAGCCATAGTGTGACAACAAGCCCAAAAGTCAAGTAATTAAGTAGCAACATGCCAAGGCAAAGAAAAAAAATTAAACAGAAAAATGCAAGCTTAGACTCCTACGTTGGGCGCAAAGAAGATTGAAGCATGGAACAGGAGGAGGACTGTGAAGTCAGAAATCCTGCTCCAAAAGCCCCAAAGGCCATAGAGGACCTTAAGAAGGACTTTAAAAATCACATAAGAGAAGTGGAGGAAAAATTGGAAAGAGAAATGAGAAGGATACAGGAAAAGTAGGAAATGAGGGTCAACAGCCTGACTGAGGAAAACAACACCTTAAAAAACAGACTAACTCAAATGGCAAAGGAGGCCCAAAAGGGCAATGAGGAGAAGAATGCCTTAAAAAGTCAAATTTGCCAGATGGAAAAAGAATCCCCAAAGTTCACTGAGGAGATTCATTCCTTCAGAGTTAGACTGGAGCAAATGGAAGCTAATGACTTTATGAGAAATCAAGATGCTGTTAAGCAGATCCAAACAAATGAAAGAGTAGAAGGCAATGTGAAATATCTCATGGGAAAAACCACTGACCCGGAAAATAGATCCAGGAAAGACAATTTAAAAATTATTGGACTACCCAAAAGCCATGATCAAAGAAAGAACCTAGAAATCACCCTTCAAGAAATTTTCAAAGAAAATTGCCCTGATATTTTAGATCCAGAGGGCAAAATAGGGGTTGAAAGAATCCACCAATCACCTCCTGAAAAAGATCCCAAAAAGAAAACTCCCAGGAATATTATAGCCAAGTTCCAGAATCCCCAGATCAAGGAGAAAATACTACAAGCAGCCAGAAAGAAACAATTTCAATATTGTGGAAACACAATCAGAATAGCACATGACCTGGCAGCTTCTACACTGAGGGATAGAAGGGCATGGAATATGATATTCCAGAGGGCAAAAGAGCTGGGAATGAACCCAAGGGTCACCTACCCAGCAAAACTGAGTATTTTGTTTCAGGGGGAAATATGGTCATTCAGTGGAATAGAGGACTTTCAAGCATTCTTGAGGAAAAAACCAGAGTTGAATAGAAAATTTGACATCCAGACAAAAGAAGCAAGAGATGCCTGAGAAGGTAATCAGGGAAAAGAAATCAAAAGGAACTTATCAAAGTTGAACTATTTACATTCCTATATGGAAAACAATAACTGTGACTGATGAAATCTTTCTCACTATGAAAATAATGGAAGAAGGGTGTATGGTCATATGAATACATATGTGAATGTGTGTATATATGTTTACAGTTATATATGGATAGAGGGCATAGTTTGAATTTGTTGGGAAGGGAGGATACTCAAGTGGTGAAATCATGAGGTGAGAGAGGAAAGTGGCAAGAGGAGATGGGGACAGACAGGGTAGGGTAAACTATCTCATGTGGAAGAAGCAAGGGGAAGTGGCTGCAAGGGAGGGGAAGAATAGGAAGGCAAAAAGGCAAAACCACATTCTCATTGAATTTGGTTCAGGGAGAGAATGACATACATACTAAATGGGATATCTCTACCTACAGCAGAATAAGGGGAAGGGGGATGAGAGGAGGGATGATGGATGAGAGGGCATCCTTGGGGGGAGGGGAGGTTGGAAGTACCCACTATAGAAGAGGGACAGGATCATGTAGGGAATGCACCAGGTGGGGGGTCGGATGAGTGGGAGGGAATTATAAGCAGCCTTGTACAATATATCTACTATGATAATGTTTTGCATAGCTAGACATGTACAACATATACTGAATTACTTAACTTCCCAGAGGGAACAGGTGACAAGAGAAGAAGGGAATGGATCTGAAATTCGAGGTCTTAAAATTAAATGTTTCAAATATTATAAATACTTATTAATACTCTTTTGCTTGTAATTGGGAGATAAGATATGCAGGCATTATAACACAGAGATTCAACTTCCTCTAATGGAAAAGTCGAAGGGGGTATGGGGGAAGATATGGGAGAGAGGAGATTTGAGGAAGCGATATCTTGAGGGACTGCTATTCTGGGAGAGTGGGTAGGGGAAAAATCTGGGGGAAAAATAATTGTAACTCAAAATCTGGCAGAAATGAATGATGTAAAACAGAAGTTAATAAAGCATTTGTTTAAAAAACCGTTTTCAAAAGGATTAATACAAATTATAAATAACCATTTATGAAATGCTCCAAATCACTAGTAAGAGAAATTAAAATTAAAACTCCCTTATCTCTTTCACATCCTATGTGACAAATTGTCTGTCATAAATGGAAAATGTATGAATAACTAATGTTGGATGGCCTGTCAAAGTCAGATAGATCAATGTATTGTTGGTGGAACTATGAATTGACCTGTTATGAGAACTCAATTGAGAATTATCCAAGAAAAGTCACTAAATTGTCTATACCCAGTTATCTTATTATTAGGCATATATCTCAAGAAAATATTAGACGGGAAGATCCCCTTGTATTAAGAAAAAGCATGGTACGCAAACCAAAACAAAAGTGAAATCGGTGGTTGCCCATCAACTAAGCAATAGATGAACAAATCAAATTCTATGAATATAATGGAATACTATTATGCCATAAGAAAAGGTAAATATAAAAAATTGTGAGAAGTAGGAAAAGTTAAAGGAATTAATGCAGAGTAAAGAAATTTGAAAAACAATATAAAGAAAATAATGACTATATAATGTAAATGAAAATAGCAATAAAATAAATCTAAGTTCATGTTATATATAATATTTAATCTTTGTTGCACATAATTTATGAAAAAACAGACTCTTTTCTCTTAGGGGAAAGGAGGTAGACTAATGACATATTCCTACATATGATGCCTGGTGCAGTCACTATGCTGATTTCTTCTGCATAAATGATTTCTTTGTTTTAAAAAAATAGTTCTGTGGATGATGGGTTAATTGGAAAGTGACAGCTAATTAAAAAGAAAAACCACAAATAAAATAATTTAAATCTTCTGTTCATGTTATGCCTTTGAAAATCTTTACAGCATGCCTAAGCCAAAAGGTCCAGAGCTCATTGCATCCCATAAATTCTGACAAAATTGATGGAATGTGCCTTCAAAAATAAAACAAAAAGAGAATTTTATAGCTGATTGTTTATTAGAGTAATATGTTTATTAGAGTAATATGTTGTTCATTCATTCACTAATTCAAGGAATAGTTGGACTACCACAGAATCCAATGCTCAGGATAGGCATAAAAATGTGTAACTCATGATCTCCAGCTTTAAGGAACTTACAGTTCTTTGGCATAGTTTAATTATGTACATGAATAATTATAAGGCACTATGAGAGTAGTGCATAAGTTGCAGAAATAAAATTATTTCAGAGAAAGGGGTGAATCACATAATTTAGTTCTCAAGAGAGCCTTAGAATTCCTCTAACTTGGGGGCAGGTAGGTGGCACAGTGAATAGACCACCGACCTTGAAGTCAGGAGGACCTGAGTTCAAATCTGGCCTCAGACATTACTAGCTGTGTGACCTTGGGCAAGTAACTTAACCCCAATTGCCCTGCCTTCCCCTCTTCATAAAGACAAAAAAAATTCATCTAACTCAGTTCCTTCATTTTACAAAAGAGGAGGCTGTCAGTCAAAGAAATGGAGTTATTAACTCAAGGACATACAGCTAATATGTTGTAGAGACAGAATGTGTACCCTAGTCTTCTGACTCTAAAATGTAAGTCCATTGCATGACAGTATGTGACTAGAGTGACCGAAGCAACCTTGACAAAGGTGATCTTGATGAGTAGGATTTATCACTAATTAAGTATCTAAAGGATTAAATTATCATTCTTCTCTATGATGTTTAAATCATTGTGAGAACCAATGTTTCTTTAGCAAATTCTGTTTATAATTTTTCCCCTTCTCCTGCATTAGTATCTCTACAGGTGGATATAAATTGGTTTCACAACTATCAGCCCCAGTACAGAACCTAAATCTACACTGAAATGAATTTTCACATCTTCACTAGTTCAGGACCAGTTTGTGAAATCAGATATATAGAGAATGGGTCTATGTAAAGGAATCATACTCTCCAGGTAACTGACCACCTGTAAACACCACCAAATACTGTGAAAACAAGATAGCTTAATAAGGGAGATCATCTCTGAGAACTAAGCACACTCACACAGCATACTCTTACAAATGTACTGCTCTGATGTAGATTCATCAGCCAAACTGGAAAACATGGAGAAAGTATTATTACTGTTATTACTACTATCGCTTTAAGGAAGATAACCAGTGAGGTGAAGGGAATTCTTGCTGTATTTTTACCACAGAAATTAAACTAGGTCCTGTCTGGTTGTATGTAACTGTATCTGTAGTTGGAGGTAAGGCTTTTGTATATAAATTCTTTTATCTCACACCTGGTAGTTATAGCTTAGCTCTCAGCCACTGGATATTCTCAGATTCAGGATCAAAGACAGTTATCACTTAGAGGTTAATTTCCAGTTAGTCATCTCTATTCCTTATAAGTCCACCTATGTCCAGTTTAAAATAATCATTATCATTATTATTACTAATAATACCACAATAACATTAATAATTAAGGGTTTGGCCTAGATAAGCTGAATTCCCTTCTAGTTCTAGGTTTATCATTCTATAATAGCTACTCTTTCTGATTATTTGCCTTTTAACATGGATATGCTCTGTCTCAACATAGAGTACTATAAAGGATTACTAGATCATTTATTTAAAATTGAAAAGAATGAAGATATCTTCTAATCCAAAACTTTCATTTTATAATGAATAAACTGAAGCCCACAGAGACAAACTAACTTATCCAAGGAATCCCAAGAACTATGTTTAGGCCAATAGTAAGGATTTATTCTGGCATTATTTTTGTTGAGGTATGCTACATTAATATTTAGCTAAAATTTCTTTGATAAAAAATAGTAATATTAAAAGTGGCTTCACATCACTACCTTAGGATAAAATAATGCCTCTCTCTTAAGAAATGTTTAAACATTACAAATGAAGATTTCAGATTTTTCTCATATTATTACATAGACCCTGAAAATATATGTTGGCTTTCCTAATGTTGGTTTCTCAATCTTTGTTTACTACCATTTAATCAATATAGATGATACACACTGCTCAATGAATTGGCTTGACAAATTGAGCCACCTAAAATGTTACTCATTTATCAAGGCCCAGCCCCAAGTCATACATTTTCCATGAAGTATCCCCCAAGTAGCTATCATTTATCTTTAGACCATATTGATCTCTCCCTTTTCTGAATTCTTGTACATGGGCCATAGCTATTGTCAATGATAACACGATAAATTTATACTTATACTTGTAAGGTAAACTAAATATAATTAATGAGAAGCATGTGGAGAAGCCATTATACAATAACATATTTGGTTGGTCATAAAGAATACTACACATAACACATAATTGACCTCTAAATTATGATATTTTATCTATCATTAAACTAGGTTATCTGTTATTCTCTACATATGACAGATATGTAAACCTTCTCTCTACCAATTGTCTATCAAGTACTGAAAGTGGATTTTGTGTCATTCACCTTTTTAGTCCTCATAGTAGCTAGCACTGGGATAAATACATAAGCAGTGCTCAGTATATAATTTCTATTAGTTGGCTATAGGAAAGTAAAAATTGAATATGAGGAGGGACAAAGAGAGAAGAGATGCTACAATTAAAATTATTTTACCATTCCTATTCTTGACCAATAGAGCTGCAAGTTAAAATATTAGCACAGTTAAAATATTTTACTATTACAGAAGGAAATAGTAGATGAGGAAACTCATTTTGGAGCATATAGAAGAAATTTATGGGATGTGAACCATCAAGACATTAAGATAGGGGCGGAGCCAAGATGGCGGAGTAGAAACAGCTCGTCCAAGCCTCTCTGCCCCCAGATTCCCCACAAACTATGTAAAAAAGGACTCTGAACAACTTCTGGAGCCCCAGAACCCACAGAATGACACAGAGAAGCTAACCTCCTGCTGAGGACAGCCCAGCAGCCCTGCAGGAAGGACCCGCGCAGCGGTCTGGGAGCCGGCAGCGCAGAGCGCAGAGCGCAGGAGCGGAGCCGAGCCGAGCCCAGGTCCGCATGGGCCGAGGTTTTAGCCCCAGGGCGGCAGGGCCAGCAGCCAGCTGGAGGAATCCCAGAACACCAGGAGCAGTGGCGACTCCAGAATTATCAACATAGACATGCCTAGGACAAAGTAAGAGGTTAGTGTCCTATGGACTTTGGGACCTGTATTTGGGGAATGCGTCAGCTCCCTCCCCTGGGGGCTAGAAGCCACTGAGGACACACGCCATTTTGTAGTTTTCATAGGCATTTCCGGCTCCCAGCCTACAAATCGTGGGGAGATCCAGCGATCAGTCTTGGGAGGTAATCGCTCTTGCTTTAACCTCCCTGGATCTGGATTGTGATCTAGGGTGGAAGTTGTGGGTGGGTTTACAGCTTGCCAGAAACGGAAGTTGCCCCCCACACGTTCGGGACGAAAATTCCTCTATCTGGCCTTAAAGCCATAGTGTGGCAACAAGCCCAAAAGTCAAGCAATTAAGTGGCAACATGCCAAGGCAAAGGAAACAGAAAAATGCAACCCTAGACTCCTATTTTGGGGGCATAGAGCGGGAAAAGGACTGTGAGGTCAGAAGTCCTGCTCCAAAAGCCCCAGGGGAAAACATGAGCGGGTTGCAGGCCATAGAGGACCTTAAGAAGGACTTTAAAAATCAAATAAGAGAAGTGGAGGAAAAATTAGAAAGAGAAATGAGAAGGATGCAGGAAAAGTATGAAATGAGGGTCAACAGCCTGACTGAGGAAAACAACACCTTAAAAAATAGACTAGCTCAAATAGCAAAGGAGGCCCAAAAGGGCATTGAGGAGAAGAATGCCTTAAAAAGTCGAATTTGCCAGATGGAAAAAGAATCTCAAAAGTTCACTGAGGAAATTCATTCCTTCAGAGTTAGACTGGAGCAAATGGAAGCTAATGACTTTATGTGAAATCAAGATGCTGTTTAGCAGATCCAAACAAAGGAAAGATTAGAAGGCAATGTGAAATATCTCATGGGAAAAACCACTGACCTGGAAAATAGATCCAGGAGAGACAATTTAAAAATTATTGGACTACCTGAAAGCCATGATCAAAGAAAGAACCTAGAAATCACCCTTCAAGAAATTCTCAAGGAAAACTGCCCTGATGTTTTAGATCCAGAGGGCAAAATAGAGGTTGAAAGAATCCACCGATCACCTCCTGAAAAGATCCCAAAAAGAAAACTCCCAGGAATATTATAGCCAGGTTCCAGAATCCCCAGATCAAGGAGAAAATACTACAAGCAGCCAGGAAGAAACAATTTCAATATTGTGGAAACACAATCAGAATAGCACTGGACCTGGCAGCTTCTACACTGAGGTATCGAAGGGCATGGAATATGATATTCCAGAGGGCAAAAGAGCTGGGAATGAACCCAAGGGTCACCTACCCAGCAAAACTGAGTATTTTGTTTCAGGGAAAATATGGTCATTCAGTGGAATAGAGGACTTTCAAGCATTCTTGAGGAAAAAACCAGAATTGAATAGAAAATTTGACATCCAGACACAAGAAGCAAGAGATGCCTGAGAAGGTAATCAGGGAAAAGAAATCAAAAGGAACTTATCAAAGTTGAACTATTTACATTCCTATATGGAAAAGCAATAACTGTGACTGATGATCTCTTTCTCACTATGAAAATAATGGAAGAAGGGGGTGTGGTCATATGAATACATATGTGAATGTGTGTGTATATGGTTACAGTTATATATGGATAGAGGGCATAGGTTGGATTTGTTGGGAAGGGAGAATACTCAAGGGATGTAATTATGAGGTGAGAGAGGAAAGTGGCAAGAGGAGATGGGGAGAGACATGGTAGGGTAAACTATCTCATGTAGGGGAAGTGGTTGCAAAGGAGGGGGAGAATAAGGAAGGTTAAAAAGGCAAAACCACATTCATATTGAATTTGGTTCAGGGAGAAAATGACATACATACTAAATGGGATATCTCAACCTGCAGCAGGATAGGGGGAAGGGGGATGAGAGGAGGGATGATGGATGGGAGGGCATCCTTGGGGTGAGGGGAGGTTGGAAGTACCCACTATAGAAGAGGGACAGGATCATGTAGGGAATGGACCAGGTGGGGGGTGGGATGAGTGGGAGGGAATTATAAGCAGCCTTGTACAATATATCTACTATGATAATGTTTTGCATAGCTAGACATGTACAACATATACTGAATTACTTATCTCCCAAGAAGGAATGGGTGACAAGGGAGGAAGGAAATGGATCTGAAATTCGAGGTCGTAACATTAAATGTTTCAAATATATACATAAATACTATTATTAATACTCTTTTGCCTATAATTGGGAGATAAGATGTGCAGGCATTGGGACACAAAGATTCATCTTCCTCTAATGGAAAAGTCGATGGGGGTATGGGAGAAGGTATGGGAGAGAGCAGATTGGAGGAAGCGATATCTTGTGGGACTGCTATTCTGGGAGGTTGGGTAGGGGAATAATGGGGGGAAAATGATTGTAACTCAAAATCTGGCGGAAATGAATGATGTAAAACAGAAGTTAATAAAGCATTTGTTTTAAAAAAAAAAAGACATTAAGATAGAAGGGAACTTCAGTTCTGTTTCTTGCACCATGAAAAAGAATAAATGTAAGAAATTTGAGAATTAAAGCACCAAATAGACCTGTTTCACTCAGAAAATGATTCTAATATTCTGGTAAATCAGAAATGCTATGTTGCTGAGACAGCAGAGCCAACAAACTCTGGTTGAACAACAAAAACTCCTAAAAGTTCGTGTTAATATTTAATTTACCTCATATTTGCCTAATTCTTGCTTGTTAAATTTTATCTAATCTATCTCTAATCCCTGATTTTCTCTCTTGTCATCATGATTATTTTTTTTATTTCTTTGTTATTTTTTTATTTATTTGTATATTATTAGTTATTTTTTATTTTTAATTAATTTTTTAAACAAATGCTTTATTAACTTCTGTTTTACATCATTCATTTCTGCCAGATTTTGAGTTACAATCATCCCCCTCCCGTTTTTCCCCTACCCACCCTCCCAGAATAGCAGTGCCACAAGGTATCGCTTCCTCCAATCTGCTTTCTCCCATACCTTCTCCCATGCCCCCATCGACTTTTCCATTAGAGGAAGGTGAATGTGTCCCAACGCCTGCACATCTTATCTCCCAATTATAAGCAAACGAGTATTAATAATAGTATTTATATATATTTGAAACAATTAATCTTAAGACCTTGACTTTCACATCCATTTCCTTCTTCCCTTGTCACCCATTCCCTCTGGGAAGATAAGTAATTCAGTATATGTTGTCGATGTCTAGCTATGCAAAACATTATCATAGTAGATATATTGTACAAGGCTGCTTATAATTAGCTCCCACTCATGCCACCCCCCACCTGGTCCATTCCCTACATGATCCTGTCCCTCTTCTATAGTGGGTACTTCCAACCTCCCCTCCCCCCAAGGATGCCCTCCCATCCATCATCCTTCCTCTCATCCCCCTTCCCCCTATCCTGCTGTAGGTTGAGATATCCCATTTAGTATGTATGTCATTCTCGCCCTGAACCAAATTCAATGAGAATGTGGTTTTGCCTTTTTGCCTTCCTATTCTCCCCTTCCCTTGCAAGCACTTCCCCTTGCTTCTTCTACATGGGATAGTTTACCCTACCCTGTCTCTCCCCATCTCCTCTTGCCACTTTCCTCTCTCACCTCATAATTTCATCCCTTGAGTATTCTCCCTTCCCAACAAATTCAACCTATGCCCTCTATCCACATATAACTGTAACCATATACACACACATTCACATATGTATTCATATGACCAAACCCCTTTCTTCCATTATTTTCATAGTGAGAAAGATTTCATCAGTCACAATTATTGTTTTTCCATATAGGAATGTAAATAGTTCAACTTTGATAAGTTCCTTTTGATTTCTTTTCCCTGATTACCTTCTCAGGCATCTCTTGCTTCTTGCATCTGGGTGTCAAATTTTCTATTCAATTCTGGTTTTTTCCTCAAGAATGCTTGAAAGTCCTCTATTCTACTGAATGACCATATTTTCCCCTGAAACAAACGACTAAGTTTTGCTGGGTAGGTGACCCTTGGGTTCATTCCCAGGTCTTTTGCCCTCTGGAATATCTTATTCCATGCCCTTCGATCACTCAGTGTAGAAGTTGCCAGGTCATGTGCTATTCTGATTGTGTTTCCACAATATTGAAATTGTTTCTTCCTGGCTGCTTGGAGTATTTTCTCCTTGATCTGGGGATTCTGGAACCTGGCTATAATATTCCTGGGAATTTTCTTTTTGGGATCTTTTTCAGGAGGTGATCGGTGGATTCTTTCAACCTCTATTTTGCCCTCTGGATCTAAAACATCAGGGCAGTTTTCCTTGAGAATTTCTTGAAGGGTGATTTCTAGGTTCTTTCTTTGATCATGGCTTTCAGGTAGTCCAATAATTTTTAAATTATCTCTCCTGGATCTATTTTCCAGGTCAGTGGTTTTTCCCATGAGATATTCCACATTGCCTTCTAATCTTTCATTTGTTTGGATCTGCTTAACAGCATCTTGATTTCTCATAAAGTCATTAGCTTCCATTTGCTCCAGTCTAACTCTGAAGGAATGAATCTCCTCAGTGAACTTTTGAGATTCTTTTTCCATCTGGCAAATTCGACTTTTTAAGGCATTCTTCTCCTCATTGCCCTTTTGGGCCTCCTTTGCCATTTGAGTTAGTCTGTTTTTCAAGGTGTTGTTTTCCTCAGTCAGGCTGTTGACCCTCATTTCATACTTTTACTGCATCCTTCTCATTTCTCTTTCAAATTTTTCCTCCACTTCTCTTATTTGATTTTTAAAGTCCTTCTTAAGGTCCTCTATGGCCTGCAACCCGCTCATGTTTTCCCCTGGAGCTTTTGGAGCAGGACTTCTAACCTCACAGTCCTTTTCCCACTCTATGGCCCCAAATAGGAGTCTAGGGTTGCATTTTTCTGTTTAATTTGTTTCCTTTGCCTTGCCATGTTGCCACTTAATTACTTGACTTTTGGGCTTGTTGCCACACTATGGCTCTGCTGCCAGACGGGAATTTTTGTCCCAAACATGTGGGGGACAGTTCCGTTTCTGGTAGCTGTAAACCCACCCACGACCTCCACCCCAGATCACAATCCAGATCCAGGGAGGTTAAAGCAAGAGTGATTACCCCCCAAGACTGATCACTGGATCTCCCTACAGTTCGCAGGCCAAGAGCTGGAGCTGCCTCTGAAAACTACAAAATGGCGTGTCTCCTCAGTGGCTTCTAGCCCCCAGGGGAGGAATCTGATGCATTCCCCAAGTACTGGTCCCAAAGTCCATAGGGCACTAACTTCTCACTTTGTCCTAGCTATGTCTATATTGATAATTGTGGAATCGTCACTGCTGCTGATGTTCTGGGGTCTCTCCAGCCGGCTGCTGGCCTTGCTGCCCTGGGGCTAAAACCTAGGCTCATGGTGACCTGGGCTTGGCTCAGCTCAGCTCCCCGAGCTTTGTGCACTTCGAGCTGCTGTCTCCCAGAGTGCTGTGCTGGTCCTTCCTGCAGGGCTGCTGGGCTGTCCTCAGTGGGAGGTTAGCTTCTCTGTGTCGTTCTGTGGGTGCTGGGGCTCCATAAGTTGTTCAGAGTCCCCTTTTACATAGTTTGGAGGAAATCTGGGGGCAGAGTTGCTTGGATGAGCTGTTTCTACTCTGCCATCTTGGCTCTGCCCCCTTGATCTTTGTCATCATGATTTTTAAGAACAAGACTTGTGTTCCTGATATTATGTTTGTCTATTTGAAATTCTATATAGTGGAAAGAGCACTAGTATTGATGTTAAATACCCTGGATGGTTTCTAAAACACCCTATGGAACTTTGGGCAAATAGGGTCACTTTCTGGAATTCATAAAATAGAGATAATACATATGGTGCCTATTTTATAGAGTTATTTTATAGTGTTATATAAATTGAATTATTATTGTCATTTTTTCCTGATTCTCATACCTGATTATATTTGAATTATTTTCTTATCTACCTTGTGACTTCATCATTTCAGACCCTTGAATCCATTTTATGTTTTGGATCTACTCACTGATTATGTGATCTCTGTATATGCCCTTCACTTGTATTCTGACCCTCGCACTCTTTTCTCCACAGACAGTCATTTTTCTCATTGACAATTCTGAGACTTGTCTTAGAGGGACTTGTGAAATCATGAATTAGAAGATGAGACATAATTATTATCTGACCCAGAATAGTATTTTTAGTTATAATAGTGACTTTTACATTCAAGCCCAATGTGCACTATAGTCAAACCATAAGAATAAAATTTTGACTTAGTACTGGAAAGGAACTTAGAGATCATTTAATTCTCCCAATCCCTTCATTCCGCAGAAACTGAGTCCCAATGAGGTGATTTTTTACCCAAGATTGTACAACTTTTTGGTTCAGATAAAAGAATAGATTCCAGGCCTTACAATCCCAAACTAAGTATAGTTTCCACTATACTATGTCACATGAGGAGGGCACATTGTATAGACTGCTGGTGTCAGAATCAAGAAGACTTTTATTTAGATAATACCTCTGACACATACTTACTCTCTGAGCCTGGTTAAGTCATTTTATACAACTGCCTAAAATCATGGAGAAAGAGATACTCTGCCTTGGTATAATATAACAATAAAACCACAGGTCCAGCCCACAGAGAAAGCATCTTTAGAATTCTTCAAGTAGGGGACCAATGATCTTTTGGAGAAATATCATTCTTTTCCCTGTTCTTCCTGTTTTTCTACCTCTTTCTCTTTCAATTCCATTCAGACCAGAGATTTTTTCAATGTAGGAAACCCTCACCATGAATGTAATTGTCAATTCATATATAACTTATAGTCTTATCTAAAGTTTTCTGGGGCACTAAGGAGTTAAGTGACTAACCCATGGACAGATAAAAATTTGACAGAGTTTTTCAAATAACCCAGGTTTTCCCGAAACAAAAGTTATGTGGGAGGGGCAGCTAGGTGGCGCAGTGAGTAGAGCGTTGGCTCTGGAGTCAGAAGGACCTGAGTCCACATCTGGCCTCAGACACTTAACGCACACACAAACAAAAAACTAGCCATGTGACCTTGGGCAAGTTACTTAACCCCAATTGCCCTCCAAAAAAAAAAAAAAGCAAAAGTTATGCGGGAGACTGATGCTGGTAAATCTACTTAAATGTGAAGCAAATGGCTAGAGGACCAAGATTAACAATAAATTCAGGTTTAATACAGTGAGCCCATAATGGTAATGAATGATCAGTTTGCTTAAGAAGGGATACATGGATCAAAGCTCACCTTCTGATTAGTAGTGGAATCATACCAAATAGCAATGTTCATACTTCCAGTCTTGGTGAAATGAGAATACACTAACTGGGTCGTTCTGGAAATTGCCGAGTAGATAACTCCTTTAAATGTGTCGTTGTATACAAGCTAGAAACTGCCCTTTGCATTTTCTTTCAGAGAAAAAAAGATAGAGGCAGAGAGAGAAGAGTGAAGGGAGAGAACAGGAAAGAGAGAGAAGGAAAAAGAAAGAAGATTAAGAAGAAAGAAAAAAGAAAGAAGTTTCTTCTAGAGACAGAGACAGAAAAGAGAGAAAGAGTGACAGAGACAGGGAGAGATAGAGAGAGATTGAGATTAAGGAAGTTATCTATAATATCTTACTGTGTTGACCCATCATGGCAAGCTTTTTAAAGACTGTATCATGCTCTGGAATGCTCTGTAAGTTTCTAGCATGCTGAATAGACTTCAGACACATAGACAGATTTAGGATTCTAGATGAGAACCAAGATAGGAATGTACAGAGAGAATCATTATCCTTAGCTTATCTACTTTGTATGAATGCTTTGCTCATAACATGTGAAATAAAGGAAGTCAAGTGGGATAGGGGAGATGAAACAAATCTTATTCATAATCTTTTAACCTCTTCTCATAGTCTTTATTACCACATTGGTACATGTTAATTTCTTTAACTGACTTCTGCCCACTTTTCTTATTCCTCTTCAGTTTACCTTAAAACTAATAACTTAAATGAATTCTGTTGTTATCAATACCAGTTATGACATGTGCTTCTTATTGCATAATTAAACTATATTGACCATTTATCAACCAGTGGTAATTTCCAAACCTCATAAAAGCAAGAAGGTTAGGCATATTAGGAATTTCACATCAATGATAAATTCTTAAGTAGTTGTGCTTTTTTTTTTAACTGACATTTTCAAGCCATATTTCAATTCAAATTCAGCAACCATATAAAAACACTTAATACAATAAAATGACAAAGTACTCTTTGGGGATACAGTTAATTAAATAATCCTTGTTCAGGGTGGCTAGGTGGCTCAGTGAGTAGAGTGCTGGCCCTGGAGTCAGAAGGACCTGAATTCAGATCTGGCTTCAGACACTTAACACACACAAAGACCTAGCCTTGTGACCTTGGGCAAGTTACTTAACCCCAATTGCCCTAAAAAAAAAATAATAATCCCTGTTCTCAGGAAGCTTGCATTCTATTGAGAGGATGTATAATAACTTATTTTAAAAATAAGTAGAATACAATTTGCAGAAGGAGAATACTAATAATTAATGGGGTCAGTGAAGGCTTCCTGTAGAAATTAAATCTAAGGAATCTAAGAGGATGACAAAAGAGAGTGTTGAAACATGTGGGACATGCTTTCCAAAGACAGGGAATCAGGAAATGGAATGCCAAATTTGTGAAATAGAAGGTAGGCCAGATTGGGTGAAATATAGAGTATAATAACTAGAGAAATGTGAAATAAATGTGTAAAATTAGGATGAAACTAGACTTTGAACAGCTTTAACTACCAACCTGAAGAGCTTGCACTTTATCCTAGAGTAAATATGGAATCACTGAAGATTTTTGAGCAAGGAAATAATATGGTCATATTTGAGCATTAGGAAGATTATTATCACAACCACATAGGGGATAGATTGGAGAGTGGTACTTAAACTTAAATGACATACCAAGAAAAACAATTAAGATGTGCTCATCTGGGCAATCCTAGTTTTAAATCCACAAGGTAGAGGAAGAGACAATACAACATTTTGGATGTATGTAACATATTCCTCAAAATAATCTGAACCCTAGGAAACTTTTGTTTTCAACTTTATAATACTATGTCTAATTAAAAAAAAAGTCTTCAAGCAATTTCTAGGTCTTTGCTATTATCACTTAACCAATATGGAAATATACACCCCTATCTTCTTTTCTGTTCTAACAATAATAAAAAAAACACCTTATCTTGAGAGTAAAGGACATTTGCCTGCTTTAAAAACCACAATGCTAAGCAAGACTTCTACCTAAAAATAGAGATTCTATTTGCCTTCATCTGTATAAGACCTAATTGTTACCATAATGCTTGTTAGAATGAATAAAATGTGATTCCTATGCCAGAAATTTCTTGAAACTATTTGAGTAACAAATACCTACAATTGGACTTAGAGAATTCATTCTTCTGTTTCTCATGGTGTATATGCATGAATGTGTGTTTGTGTGTGTGTGCATTTGGTAGTGGTGGTGTATGTTTGTGTGTGGATGTTTATAACATAACAATACTACAGTATTCTTTCAAATTAATATAATAAATTTCATACCTACCACTTGCCCTGAAGCTCTGCCAAGAATATTATTTGTTATTTGCTCAGTGGGGAAACCTCACAGGCTTGCCTAATCGCTCTTGAAGTACCCCACAGAGAGAATTCAGAGTCACAAAGGATATCTTCTTTGGAAGAAAGATGTACTCCACCCAGAAACTGAAGCAAATTCATATTAGTTTAGATTTGCTTTACATATCTCAATGCTGCCTGAAGCATCCAAAGCAAGTAATAAACAACAAATGAAATTAAAAGACTAGGGGTAGGAGGTAAGAAGAATTTAAGGAAAAAGAGCTAGAGAAGGCATGATTAATGGATTTTTTAATGCCTCTAGCCTTGTCTGGTCCAGAAGTCTAATCAGTAGAACCTGATGATGCCAGGAAACACATGCTACAGGAAATGGAGGAATGAAGAAACAAAGGCAGGGGAACACTATGATATGTGAGAGATGAACAAGTATAGCACAAAAATAATATTGTAAAGGGCAAATATTCTATGTTTGAGAAATGATGCCTTTATCAAAGAAAGTTGCTTCAAATTTTTTCATAGTTACTATTGTTGTATGTGTTTCCTTCTACCCTATTCCCTATTTATTCTATTCTCTGTCTCCTTTCACCCAGTACCTCCTCAAAAGTGTTTTGCTTGTGACTACCCTTCCCCTAATCTGCCCTCTCCTATCACACCTATTTTCATTTTGCCTTTTTGTAGCAGCAAGCACCCCAATATCCCCAGGGTAGCTGCCAACACAGGTTCTTAGATCTGCTTTTCAAAAGGAAAGCAACTCAAAATGGGTTAACAAGCTTACTTTAATCAAACAAACATACATTACCTAGTTCAGGGGAAAAAGGTCAGCACCCCGAACTTCAGAGTTACAGAACTTACAGATCAAACAGACAGGCTTCCAAACTGTCCAACCATTATATCAATACCAAATCACAGTTACCAGAGAGGGAAGCATCAACATCTGGGTTTTCAAAGCCGGGGGGCTCTCAACAACGGCTTCCCAGAGTCTCATCTGGTCAAATCACACAACACTTCTCAAAGTGAGCCCCAAAGCAAAGCCCCTCATCAGAGTTTATATAGCCTTCTCCTGGCTCAAAGAATGTAACCACCCTTTTGATCCACTGCCCAATCACACAGCATCAAGGTGTGGTCATTCCTGAAAACCAAGCCTCCCACCACAGGCTCCATGTGAGCACATTCAGCCTATTAGGAGGCAGAGCATATTTTCAAATCCAGGAAGGTTTTCAGAGTCTCTTAAAGCCAATCAAAGGGCCTAGGGGCAGGGAAGATCTTTTAAATCTGCATTTCCATTACACTTTGTAGCAGCAAGCACGCCAGTGTCCCCAGGGTGGCTGCCAACACAGGTTCTTAGATCTGCTTTTCTAAAGGAAAACAACTCAAAATGGGTTAACAACCTTGCTTTAATCAATCAAATATATCATTTACCTAGTTCAGGGGAAAAGGTCAGCACCCCGAACTTCAGAGAATACAGACAGAAACATTTCAAGCAGACAGGCCTCCAACTATCTCAACCATTACATCCATACCTAGTCAGTTACCAGAGAGGGAAGCATCAGCATCTGGGTTTTTCAAAGCCGGGGTGCTTGACAATGACTGTCCAGAGTCTCATCTGGTCAAGTCACATGACACTTCTCAAAGTGAGCCCCAAAACAAAGTCTCACATCAAGGTTTATATAGCCTTCTTCAGGCTCAGAGAATATAAGAACCCTCTTGACCCACTGCCCAATCACAAAGCACCAAGGTGAGGGTGTTCCTGAAAAACAAGCCTCCCACCACAGGCTCCAGGTGCACTTAACCTAGGGGCAGGGAAGGTCTTAAAACTTTACACTCCTATAACACCTTCCCCCCCTACTTTCCTGAAGAGTGAGAAAGATTTCTACTCAATTGAGTGTATGTTATTTCCTCTTTTACCCAATTCAAATGAGAATAAAGTTCACTCATTCCCTCTTACCTCCTCCTCTCCCTCTTCAAAATGTTTTCTTCTCCTTTTTAGATGAGATAATTTACCCCATTCTAGCTTCCTCTTCTCTTTTTTTCCCAAGACATTCTTCTCTCACCCCTTAATTTTATCTTTTTAAATATCATTCATTCATATTAAACTCAGACCTGTGCCCTCTGTCTATATATACTCCTTCTAACTGCCCTAATGATGAGAAAGGTCTTATGAGTTACAAATATCATCTTCTTATGTAGGAATGTAAACAGTTTAGCCTTCTTGGCTCCCTCATGACTTCTCTTTCCTGTTTACCTTTTTATGCTTCTCTTGAGTCTTGTATTTGAAAGTCAAATATTCCATTCAGCTCTAGTCTTTTCATCAGGAATGCTTGGAAGCCCTCTATTTCATTGAATATCCTTTTTCCACTGAAGGATTATACTCAGCTTGCTGGACAGATGATTCTTGGTTGAGATTCTAGCTCCTTTGCCCTCCAGAATATCATATTCCAAGTCTTCCAATCCTTTAAAGTAAAAGCTGCTAAATCTTGTTTTATCTTGACTGTGGCACCATGATACTTGAATCGATTCCTTTTGGGTGTTTACAATACTTTCTCCTTGACCCAGGGGCCCTGGAAATTGGCTATACTTATTTCTGGTAGATTTCATCTCTTTCAGTTGGTTATAAGTATACTGCTCTCATTTCTATCTTACCCTCTTTTTCTAGGGTAAAATTCTACCCTTTCTCAGGATAGTTTTCCTTGATAATTTCTTGCAAAATCATGTAGAGGCTCTTTCTTTTTTAATCATAACTTTCAGGAAGTCCAATTATTTTAAATCTCTCCTGAATCTATTTACCCTGTCAGTTTTTTGTCCAACAAGATATTTCACAATGTCATCATTTTTTCATTCTTTTTGCGTTTTATTGTTTCTTGATGTCTCACAAAGCCATTAGCTTCCATTTCCTTCATTCTAATTTTTAAGGATTTATTTTCTTCATTGATCTTTCAGACCTCCTTTTCCATTGGCCAATTCTGCTTTATTTTTTGTGTGTCCTTTACCAAGCTGTTGCCTTGGTTTTCTTTTAATGATTTTCTTGCATCACTCTCATTTTTCTTCCCAATTTTTCCTTTACTTATCTTACTTCATTTTCAAAATCCTTTTTGAACTCTTCCATGATCTGAGACCAATTTATATTTTTCTTGGCAGCTTTGGATTTAGGAGCTTTGATTTTGTTGTCTTCTAAGTGCACCACATTCATCAGAAGGTTACTCTCATCGAAGGCGGCTAATCTTTCCATTCTCACCAGCCTTATAGTACTTTAGAACAGCAAACTTAACCTTCTTTCTCTTATGCTTGTTCTTTTTGGTGAATGGTGTAAGACTTCTTTCTCTTCTTGGCACCACCACAAAGCCTCAGAACAAGATGAAGGGTAGATTTCTTCTGAATGTTGTAGTCAGACAAAGTAAGTCCATCTTCCAGTTGCTTTCCCTCAAAAATCAACCTTTGTTGATCAGGTGGAATACCTTCCTTATCTTGTATCTTGGCCATGACATTTTCAATAGTATCTGATGTTTCAAACTCATGAGTGATGGTCATCCCCATCAAAGTCTTCATGAAAATCTGCATCATGGCACTGGGTCCATCCATTGATTTTGGAATCGAAAGAGCCACATGAATTCTAAAAGCTTTTATTGATTGATTAGCTCAATCTGTTTATACATTCTTCTCTCTTTTAGAAGATTAGTTTCCTCCTTATTGAAATGATTTATCTTTGTGTCCTTCCATTTTCATTCAGGAGAACTTTCCATTCCCTTGAGTTATAGAAATTTAATACATGGGATCCAACCTACCCTGCCTCTGAACACTTTGATATATTATTTCTCCAAATTAAGCCCTCATTAAGGCTCTATACAATTTTGTCCTTCTAATCTACCTGCCTAACTAGTACTTCTAAGGATGCTTTGCTGGGTATTCATCTATGTCATTCCCTGTAATTGAGAATGTTCTCTTCTGGACCCCCTTATATTTTCTCTCCACACTCATTTAGTGAGCTGATCAGCAACTTTGAGTTAATTTTCAATGGGATGCACATATGTAGCAGTTAAGCAGTGTGGATAAAAAGATAGATTTCCAGTCCTGCCCCTGAGTAATTCTGGCTATGTGATCCCTGTTCAGTCACTTAACCTCTCAATGCTCTAGACACCTCTCCAAATCTATAAGTTAAAGAAAAGGAACATTAGTAAAGTCAGTTATTTTCCTCCCATGGGAGTTTCCCATTCAAACCAAGTAACCAAGGGCTAGTCTCTATCCCCTATATAGATGATTTTCAAGTCTCTTTATACAACTCTTGTCTCTCTCATGAGTTGTAGCCCTATAATGTCATCTGCTTGTTGGAAATTTCAAGTTGTATGAGCCATTTGCAATTTGAAATTCAACATATACAAAAGAGAACACACTTTGTCATGCTAAATCCTTTCCACATCAAACATTCCTAATTCTTTTGAGACAATCGCTGACATTTTGGTTATTCAAGTTTATAATCTTTAAAAAAATGTGGGCTAGGGAGTGTGGCCGGGCGGCTCGGACCGAGCAGGGTTTTCTCCACCGTGTGGATTGTCTAGAGTACACTGCCAGTCTCTTGTCTTCTATTCACCATGGCTTCTTCTGATATCCAGGTGAAAGAACTAGAGAAGCGTGCCTCCGGGCAGGCATTTGAGCTGATACTTAGTCCTCGTTCAAAAGAAGCAGTCCCAGAATTTCCCCTTTCCCCTCTGAAGAAGAAAGATCTTTCCCTGGAAGAAATTCAGAAGAAACTAGAAGCTGCAGAAGAAAGACGCAAGTCTCATGAAGCTGAAGTCTTGAAGCAGCTAGCTGAGAAGCGGGAGCATGAGAAGGAGGTGCTTCAGAAAGCGATTGAAGAAAATAACAACTTCAGTAAAATGGCGGAAGAGAAACTGACCCACAAAATGGAAGCTAACAAAGAGAACCGAGAGGCACAAATGGCTGCGAAGCTGGAGCGCTTGCGGGAGAAGGACAAGCACATGGAGGAGGTGCGGAAGAACAGAGAGTCCAAAGACCCGGCCGATGAGAATGGAGCTGACTAGCTGGCCAAGAGCCGGCTTCTCCCCCTCCCGAGCATCCAAAGACTGAACTGGCCAGTGTCGCTTTTATTTTATTCCTCCTGACAAATATTCTAGAAACTGATGTAGAGCTGCATAGGTAGATCCCAACCGTACAGGTGTTGTTTGGGGGGCAAAGGGGAGAAACTACAAGTGTTTTGCTCTTTTTCTAAAGTGTTGAAGTCTTTCTAACGTAGCTATTTTTCTTGTTGCATCTTTTCTATTCCAGTATGCTCGGTGCTGGGTTAATGGCTAGTACTGTATTGGCTCTGTGAAAACATGTTTGTGAAAGGAATCTGTAGTATGCTTCTTTCCAACTGTTAGATGCTGAATATATCTGTCTGTTCACTTTTGAAACCTGACCTTTGTCCCGGTCTTTCCAGATACTACTGTACTTGAATGGTTAATAAAACTGCACAGTGCTGTTAAAAAAAAAAAATGTGGGCTAGGGGCGGCTTGGTGGCACAGTGAGTAAGAGCGCCAGCCTCGGAGTTGGGATGACCCGGGATCGAAACTGGACTCAGAAAATGAGCACCCACACATAAATAATGACTAGCCATGTAACTTTGAGCAAGTTACTTAACCCCAATTGCTTAAAAAATGTGGGCTCTAAGAGAAAGAAGATGGTTTAAATAGTTGCTGGATTAATTTTTCCTGGTAATGAAAATAACATTAGTGCTTAAGCATTTCAACTCTGAAAAGAAAGGGTAAGTACTCTCTCACAAGGGAACAGAACTAAAAAGTATCCACAATGGAATATTTGACTGATCCATGCATGAAATGTCCTCAGCAGGTTGTTAGGGAGGGCTTGGCAGATGCTGCAGTCAGCATCTGTCTCATTACCCTAAAGGCACACTTCAAAGTCCCTTTGAAACCTCTTGTCCAAGTGCAGTGACTAGTATGTTGTTCTACGCAAAGTAGGTGTGAAAAATGCTATTTGACCAGCTGGGGATCATAACTGAAGAGATCCTATACCATTCTAAAGTTTATAGACAGTAAGAAAAACAAACAAACTAAGGCTGTTTTTATCCTGGTCAAGTTTCTGGGGATCCCCCTCCATCTAAGGATTATGGCCATTTATGAGCCAATTCAGGGGGTCAAATTCTCTCATTCTACTTCTATACTTCGAGAATATTTGTTTTTATCAGTGCACCAGTGCCCATTACATGGATTTAGATTATAAGCCTTTCATACATTAAGGATGATCTCTTTGAATGTCCAAGGTCAAAAGAATATGTCATTCTCTCAGCAATTTTCTAATGATAAGCCTTTATGCTCTTAATTAAATGGATAATTCTAACTTAACAGAAACAGAATTTTCACCAGCACTGGTATTTTGGTAAGGCCTACCAAAGGCTCAATTCCATTTCGATGCTTTTCTTTTTTTCCCAAATGCTTTATTAATTTCTGTTTTATATCATTCATTTCCATCAGATCATGAGTTATAATTTTTCCCCATTTTCCCTACCCCCCACCCCAGAATGATATACCCTCACCCCATCTGCTCTCTCCCATATCTTCTTCCATACACCTTTGACTTTTTCAGTAGGGCAAGATGAATCTCTGTGCACCAATGACTGTATATCTTATTAGCTAATTACATGTAAAATAATATTAATAGAATATTTATAGATTTTTAAACATTTGATTTTAAAACTCTGAATTCCAGATTCATTCTCTTCCCCCCTTGTCACCCACCCTTACTGGGAAGATAAACAATTCAGTATATATTGTACATGTATAGCTATGCAAAACATTACCATAGTAGATATATTGTAAAAGACTAACTATATTTCCCTCCCTCCTATACCACTTCCCACTTGGTCTATTCCCTACTTAGATGCTGTCCCTTTTCAAAAGAGGGTGCTCCCAACTTTCCTCTCCCCTTCCCTCCTGCCCTCCCTTCCATCATCCCCTCTCTCATCCCCTTCCCCCTTATTCTGCTGTAGGATGAGATATACTATTTAGTATGTATGTCATTCTCTATCTGATCCAAATTCAATGAGAATAAGCTTTTGCCTTTTTACCTTCCTGTTCTTCCCCTCCCTTGTAACCATTTTCCCTTGCCTCTTCTATATGAGTTAGTTTACCTCATTCTGTCTCTCCCAATCTCCTCTTGTTACATTCCTCTCTCACCTTTTAATTTCACTTTTTAAGTATCATGCTTTGCTATTACATTTGACCTGTTCCCTCAATCTGTGTATACCTGTAAACATATGTACACACATTCATATATGCATTCATATGTCCATAAACCCTTCTTCAACTATTTTCGTACTGAGAAAAGTTTCATCAGTTATAGTAATCATTTTTCCATGTAGGAATATAAATAGTTCAACTTTGATAAGTTCATTATGTTTTCTTTACCCTGTTTACCTTCTCAAGCACCTGTTTCTTCTTGTATCTGAATGTCAACTTTTCTATTCAACTCTGTTTTTTTTCTTCAAGAATACTTGAAAGTCCTCTATTCCACTGAATGACCACATTTCCCCCTGAAACATGTTACTCTGTTTTGCTGGGTAGGTGACCCTTGGCTTCAATCCCAGCTCCTTTGCCCTCTAGAGTATCATATTCCAAGCCCTTTGATCCCTCAGTGTAGAAGCTGCCAGATCCTGGGTTATACTGATTGCATTTCCACAGTATTCAAATTATTTCCTCCCAGCCACTTGTAATATTTTCTCCTTGATCTGGGAATTCTGGAACCTGGCTTTTTGGGATCTTTTTCAGAAAGTAATCTGTGGATTCTTAAAACCTTTATTTGGCCCTAGGGTTTGAAAACACCAGGGCAATTTTCCTTGAGAATTTCTTGAAGGATGATTTCTAAGTTCTTTCTTTGATCATGGTTTTCAGGTCATCCAATAATTTTAAATTATCTCTTCTGGATCTATTTTCCAGGTCAGTGTTTTTTTCCTATGAGATATTTCACATTGCTTTCTATTCTTTCATTTGTCTGGATCTGCTTAACAGCATCTTGATTTCTCATAAAGTCACTAGCTTCCATTTGCTCCAGTCTAATTCTGAAGGAATCATTCTCCTCAGTGAGCTTTTGAGATTCTTTTTCCATCTGGCAAATTCGACTTTTTAAGGCATTCTTCTCCTCATTGCCCTTTTGGGCCTCCTTTGCCATTTGAGCTAGTCTATTTTTTAAGGTGTTGTTTTCCTCAGTCAGGCTGTTGTCCCTCATTTCATACTTTTCCTGCATCCTTCTCATTTCTCTTTCTAATTTTTCCTACACTTGTCTTATCTGCTTTTTAGGTCCTCTGTGGCCTGTAACAAGTTCGTATTTTCATTTGGGGCTTTTGGTGCAGGAGTTCTGACCTCCCAGTCCTCCTCCTCTTCCATGCTATGATCCTCTTTGCCCCCAAAATATCAGTCTAATATTGAATTTTTCTGTTTATTTTGTTTCCTTTGCTTAGACATGTTGCCAATCAATTACTTGACTTTGGGGCTTCTTGCCACACTAGGACTCTTCCACCAGCCAGGGGAGCTTCCATCCCAAATGCTGGTGTTTTCCCAGCTGTTGGAAGTATTAGTTGGGTGCCCTCTCTGAAGCCTCCACACTCTCTAGTAAGCTGGTCATATACCCCAAGACCTCCACCCCAGACAGCAATCCAGATTCAGGAAGGTTAAAGCAAGAGCGATTACCACCCCCCCACCAGATTGATCACCAAATCCCCCTACTGTTGCCAGGCCAAGAAGTGGAGCTGGATCATGGCTCTCCTTTTGACTTGGCTAATCAGGGGCTTCTCGCCCCCAGGAAAAGATATTGACACAATCTCCCAACCAGTCCCAAAGTCCATAGGGCACTTACCTCTCACTTTGTCCTAAGCATCTATGTGTTCATAATTCAGCAAATGCCACAGCTGCTGGTGTTCTGGAGTCCCTCCAGCTGGCTGCTAGTCTGGCTGCCCTGGGGCTAAAACCTCTGACTCATGAGGTCCTGGGATCTGCTCCCTGAGAGCTGTGCTGGCTACTCACTGCTGGGCTTCTGGGCTGTCCTCAGTGGGAGGTTAGCTTCTTTGTGCCATTTTATGGGTTCTGTAGCTCCAGAGGTTGTTCTGAGTCTCCTTTTACATAAATTTGGAAGTGGTGTGGGTCGGAGTGCTGAGGAAGTGCTGTTTCTACTTTGCCATCTTGACACTGCCCCCATTTGTATACTTTTCAAAACCTCATGATAACTTCTAAATTTTAATGAGTTATTGCAATAAGCCTGTAGCATGGATGCTCTCACCCACAGAACTTATTGAACACCTCCTGTATGCAAGTCATTTAGTTAAATACTTTAGAGCCTACAAAGACAAATAAAGCATGGTGCCTACTTTCAAGTAGATTAGCCTCATGGGAGAAACAGTACATGGATGAAAGTAATCATGAGACAGAATGGAATATGAAAGGAAAATAATGATATATATAAAAAGTAATATGAAAGTTCAGACAAAAGTTTATGATGATAATCAAAGAACAATTCATATAATAAATTTCTTCTGAGCTTATCCTTGAAAGATAAGTGATAATTAGACAAAAAGAACTATAGTGGGGGAAGGATATTTTACATTAAGTTAGCAGCATGGAGATAGCTGAATAGGTGGGAGGAGGGGGAGAATTTATTCATGGTACAATAAATGCTTCTCCAAGGAAATTATGTAGGATAGAGATAGAGTAAACTCAACACATTTTTTAGATTACTGTTATTTCAGAATCATAGTTCTTGCTGAAGTTACAGAATGCCTATGAGTGCTTTGGACCTTTAGAATGGAACTAGACATAGATCACAAAAATAGAAGTGATAGAAAATAAATGCTCTAGAATCAGTCTGGCACATGCACCAGTACCCAATTGAGGATGAGTGAATACTCAACAACATAATCATAAAAACTAGCAACCTAGTTAGACCACAATTAACTCAACATATAAGCCATTAGTCTAGAAAAGTTGCTCTCTAATACCTCATTATAGCATGAAGGTAACCTTAGGTTATCAAAGGCTCAAATGCTAAGCCAATAGAAGTTAAGTCTTACTGCAATGAAAAATGGTTGATTTTACCTCATGTCCAAATAAAAGAAACAATATGTTATTGGTTATTCAGTCATCTTCCCATACAGCACTTGTGGGGAGAAAGGAAAAGATTACCATAAGGATGATTGCAGCTTGTATGATACCTCATATAAAAGATAAAGAGGCAGAGGACTTCTTAGGCATGATTTGTTTTTGTCAGTCCATGGACCACAGCATGCCAGAACCTTCTAGTCTCCACTATCTCCCAATGTCTGTCCCAGTTTATGCTCATTGGTCCCACAACACATCTTGCCTCCTGCCATCCCCTACTTCTTTGCCTTCAATCTTTCCCAACATCAGGGTCTTTTCCAAAGAGTTGTTTTTTTTTTTCTTGTGTGGCCACATTATTTAAGTTTAAGCTTCACTATTTTTCCTTCTAACAAATAGTTTGAATTAATTTCTTTTAAATATTAATTTGATCTCCTTGCTCTCAAGGAGACTCTCAAACATCTTTTCCATCACCACAATTTGAAAGTGTCAATTCACTGATGTTCAGCTTTCTTTATGATCCAAATCTCACAGCCATACATTGCTATGAGAAAAAGCATAGCCTTGACTAAACAGGGCCTTGTTGACAAGGTGATATTTGTTTGGTTTTTTTCCTTTTTAGTATGCTGTCCATATTTTCCATATCATTCCTTCTAAGTAATATATTTTAATTTCATGACTGCAGTCATTGTCTACAATGATATTTGAGCCTATAAATGTAAAATCTAACACTGCTTTCATTTCTTCTCCCTTTATTTGCCAGGAAGTGATGGGGCCACTTGCCATTATCTTAGTTGTTGTTGTTGTTGTTGTTGTTGTTGTTGTTGTTTTTAAAGCAATTAGGGTTAAGTAACTTGCTCAAGGTTACACAGCTAGTTGTATTTTATGAGGCCGGAACCAATCCCAGGTCCTCCCGACTCCGGGGCAAGCACTCTTACTCAGTGCACCACCTAGCCACCCCTGTTTCTTTCTATTTTTTAAATTAAGGTTCAAGTTAACTTTTGCATTCCCCTTGTTTACGCTCAATAAGAGGTTTCTTAATCCCTCTTCCATTTCTGCCATCAGAGCGGTATCATCTGAATATCTGGCTTCTGATTCATGCTGCCTGGCATTTCCCATGATGTATTCAGCATATAAATTAAATAAGCAAGGTGGTAACATAAGCCTTGTCATATTCCTTTCCTGATCTTACACCAACCAATTGCTCCATGTTCAGTTCTTTCTGTTGCTTCTTGATCCACATACAAGTTCCTCTACACAGATCTCTTTGAGGATTTGCTTCATTTTATTGTGATCCACACAGTTGAAGACTGTGGAGTAGTTAATGAAGTAGAAACATATTTTTTTCTGGAACTCCTTTGCTTTCTCCATACTCTAGCAAATGTTGGCAGTTTGGTTTCTAGTTCTTCTGATTCTTTAAAAACCAGCCTGTACTACTGGTAATCCTTGGTTCACATATTGCTAATGCCCATCTTGTAGAATCTTAAGTATAATCTCTCTACTGTATGAAATCAGCACAACTTTCTGCATTTAAATATTCTTTGGCATTGTCCTTCTTTGGGACTGGAACGTAAACTGAACTTTTCCAATATAGTGGCCAATAGTGAGTTTTCCAAATTTGCTAGCATATTGAATGAAGTACTTTAATAGCATCATCTTTTAGAACTTAACAGCATTAGCTGGAGTTCCATTACCTACACTAGTCTTACTGTTAGCAAAAAATTTATAGGGAACCCAGGTAGTACAGTCGTTACTAGAACTTATTCTTGGCCTTTTCTAGAATTATGTAATACAGATTACAAAATAAAACAATAAGATTGAAATGCATTTATCACAACATTTTTGAAAGTTTGTGGATTGAAGTGGAGCTAAAATGGTGGTGTAAATGCAGAGACTCACCTGTGTCTTTCCCAAATCCCTCCAAATATCTTTAAATAATGACTACAAACAAATTCTAGAGTGGAAAAATCCCCCAAAAGATAGAGTGAAACAATTTTCCAGCCCAAGAAAACTTAGAAGGTGGGTAGGAAAGTTCTGTTGCACTAGTGTGAGAGAGAAGTACAGTCTAACACAGTGTACAGCAGTGCAGACCAGCCCATCAAAGCAGGAACAGGCCTCAGGGTGACTGAATCAATGGTGGTCATGGAAATTTCCATAACTCTCAATCCACAAACAGTAAAGGGGTCAGAAAAGAGGTCAGAAGAAAATTTACAAGGGTTCTCCTCCTGGCACCAGGGGAAGGACTCTATTGCATAGCCTATACTTGGATCTGGGTCTTAGTGCAAAGAGGAGCACAAGAACAGCAAAGCTTGCAGCCACAAGGGAGCAGGGACTCTGGTCACAGTTCCACAGTTTAAAAGAGTATTTGTAGTCACTTACAAAACAGGGTATTGTACAGAGGAGAAGTAAACATACCTCTCCCTATATCATACCACCTTGAAGGAGACAAAAACTTATAGTGTCCCAGAATTATCTCTTGAAAAAGCTGCACAAAAAACTTAAAGAGTTTAATAGTGCTACCTTCATTCTGGAAACAGTGTCCCACTTTAGCATAATGTTAAAAGTCATTTAATAGGCTGGAAAATAAGAAAATAAAAGAAACAAATTCTATCATAAAAATTAATATTGTTGCAAGGAAGATCAAGACACACAAACAAAAAGAGACAACAAAGTCAAAATTCCTGCATTCAAAACCTCAAAAAATATGAATTGGTCTCAGGCCTTGGAAGAGCTCAAAAAAACATTTTAAAAATCCAGAAAGAAAGGTAGGGGGGAAACTGGGAAGAGAATGAGATAGATACAAGAAATTTATGAAAAAAAAGTCAACTGCTTGGTAAAGGTGACAAGCCTCCTCCAAAAAAAAAAAAATCTGAAGAAAATACCTTAAAAGAACAAACTAGTTCAAATAGTTAAAAAGGGAGGGGGGACACAAAAATCCAATAAAGAGAAGGATGCCTTGAAAAGTATAATTGGTCAAATGGGAAGAGATATACAAAAATTAATTGAAGAGAATAACTTTTACAAGTAGAATTGGTCAAATGGAAAAGGAGGCTCAAAAGCCCACTAAATGAAATAAAAATTACTGTAATACCTGGAAGCCATGATCACAAAAAGACTTTAGACATCATCTTTCAAGAAATTATCAAGGAAAATTGCCTTGATATTCTAGAACCATGGGATAAAATGGAAATTAAAATAATCAACAAATCACTTCTTGAAAGAGATTCCCAGGGGCAGAGCCAAGATGGCGAAGTAGAAACAGCACTTCCATGGCACTCCAGTCCACACCACTTCAAAATTATGTAAAAGGGGGACTCTGAGCAACCTCTAGAGGTCTAGAACACACAGAAAGACACAGAGAAGCTAACCTCCCACTGAGGATAGCCCAGAATCCTGGCAGCCTGAAAGGGAGCAGCCAGCACAGCACTCTGGGAGCCAAGCCCAGGACCACATGAGTCAGAGGATTTAGCCCCAGGGTGCCCAGACCATGAGCCAGCTAGAGGGAATCCAGAACACCTTCAGCTGTGGCTTTTCCAGAATAACCAACACATAGATGCCTGGGACAAAGTGAGAGGTTAGTGCCCTATGGACTTTGGGACCAGTATTTGGGAACGCGTCAGCTTCTTCCCTTGGGGGTGAGAAGCCACTGAAGAAGTGCAGCACAACCAACATTTTGCAGCTTCAGTTGCAGCTTCAGCTCCCGGCCTGCAAACTGTAGGGCTGAACCGTTGATCAGTCTGGGGGGTAATCACTCTTGCTTTAACATGTCTGGATCTGGATTGCAGTCTGAGGTGGAGGTCTTGGGGTGTGTGCCCAGCTTGCCAGAGCATGTGGAGGCTTCACAGAGGACACCCAACTAATAACTCAGAAGTCTAGGAAACACCAACATTTGGGACAGAAGTTCCCCTGGCTGGTGGCAAGGTCCTACTGTGGCAACAAGCCCAAAAGTCAAATAACTAAGTGGCAACATGCCTAGGCAAAGGAAACAAAATATACAGAAAAATGCAACATTAAACTCCTATTCTGAGGGCAAAGAGGATGGAAGCATGGAACAGGAGGCCTGGGAGGTCAGAAATCCTGCATCAAAATGATTTTAAAAACCAAATAAGAGAATTGGAGGAAAAATTGGGAAGAGAAATGAGAAGGATGCAAGAAAAGTATGAAATGAGAGTCAACAGCCTGACTGAGGAAAATAATACCTTAAAAATAGACTAACTCAAATGGCAAAAGAGGCTCAAAAAGGCAATGAGGAAAAGAATGCCTTAAGAAGCTGACTTTGCCAGATGGAAAAAGAATCTCAAAAGCTCATTGAGGAGATTCATTCCTTCAGAATTAGACTGGAGCAAATGGAAGCTAGTAATATTATAAGAAATCAAGATGCCGTTAAAAAGATCCAAGCAACTGAAATAATAGAAGGCAATGTGAAATATATCATGGGAAAAACCACTGACCTGGAAAATAGATCCAGGAAAGATAACTTAAAATTATTGGATGACCTGAAAGCCATGATCAAAGAAAGAACCTAGAAATCATCCTTCATGTAATTCTCAAGGAAAATTGCTCCAATGTTTTAGACCCAGAGGGCGAAATAGAGGTTGAAAGAATCCACAGATCATCTACTGAAAAAGATCCCAAAAAGAAAACTCTTAGGAATATTACAGCCAGGTTTCAGAAATCCCAGATCAAGGAGAAAATACTAAAAGCAGCCAGGAAGAAACAATTTCAATATTGTGGAAACACAATCAGAATAGCACAGGACCTGGCAGCTTCTGCATTGAAGGATCAAAGGGCATGAAATATGATATTCCTCAGGGCAAAGGACCTGGGATTAAAACCAAGAATCACCTACCCAGCAAAATTGAGTATCTTCTTTCAGGGGAAAATATGGTCATTCATTGGAATAGAGGACCTTCAAGCATTCTTGAGGAAAAAAAAACAGAGTTGAATAGAAAATTTGACATTCCAACAGAAGAAGCAAGAAATATTTTTGAAGGTAAACAGGGAAAAGAAATCAAAAGGAACTTATCAAAGTTGAACTATTTACATTCCTACATGGAAAAACAACAACTGTGACTGATGAAACCTTTCTCAGTATGAAAATAATTGAAAAAGTGTATATGGGCATATGAATACATATGTGAATGCGGATATATATGTTTATAGGTATACATGGAAAAAAGGTCCAGGTTGAATTTATGGGAAGAGATGACACATAATGGGTGAAGTTAAGAGGTGAGAGAAGAATGTGGCAAGAGGAGATGGGGAAAGACTGGGGGTTAAACTGTCTCACATAGAAGAGGCAAGGGGAAATAGTTGCAGGGGAGGGGAAGAACAAGAAGGCAAAAAAGACAAACCCATATTCTCATTGAATTTTGCTCAGGGAGAGAATGATATACATACTAAATGGGATATCTCACCCTGCAGGAGAGTAGGGGGGAGGGTGATGAGAGGGTGGATGATGGAGGGGAGGGCATGCTGAGAGTAGGGAAGGTTGGAGGCACCCACTTCTGAAGAAGGACAGGATCAAAGTAGGGAATGGACCAGGTGGGGCGTGGAATGGGTGGGAGGGAAATATAGTGAGTCTTTTACAACATATCTACTATGGTAATGTTTTGTAGCTATACATGTACAACATATACTGAATTGCTTATCTTCCCAGTGGAAGTGGGTCACAAGGGATGAAGGGAACAGATCTGGAATTCGAAGTTTTAAAATTAAATGTTTCAAATATATATATATATAAATACTACTATTAATACTATTTTGCATGTAATTGGGAAATAAGATGTGCTGGTTGTGGCACTGAGATTCACCTTGCCCTACTGGAAAAGTCAATGTGTTAAGATATGGGAGAGAGCAAATTGGATGAGGGGATATCCTATGGGATTGCCATTCTGGGGTGGTGGGTAGGGGAAAATGGGGAAAATGTAACTCAAAATGTGGTGAAAATAAATGATGTAAACCAGAAGTTAATACAGCATTTGGAAATAATTAATTAATCAATTAAAAAGAAAGAGATCCCCAAATGAAAATTCCCAAGAATATTGAAGCCAAATTCTAGAGTTCCCAGGTCAAGGAGAAAATGTTGCAAGCAGACAGAATGAAATAATTCAAGTATTGTGGAAACACAGCCAGGTTAATTCAACATTTAGCACCTTCTACATTAAGGGTTTGGAATATGATATTCCAGAGGTCAAAGGAGATAGAATTAAAACCAAGTATCACCTACTCAGAAAAACTGAATATAATTCTTCAGCGAGAAAAATTGACTTTCAATGAATAGAGGACTTTCAAACATTTTGATAAAATGACCAGAGCTGAATAGAAAATTCGACTTTCAAACATAAGAATAAAGAGAAACATGAAGAGGTAAATAGGAAAGAGAAATAATAAGGGAATTATTAAAGTTCAACTTTTTACATTACTAAATGGAAAGATGATATTTGTAAATAAAGAGATATTTCTCAGTATTGGGGTATGTACAGAGAATATTATTTATGTATTTATAGAACCAATATTGGATTGCATACCACCATGGGTGGGGCAAAGGGGAGAAAAATTGGAACTCAAGGGATTTTGGAATTGAATGTTGTAAACTAAAATTAAATAAATAATTTTTTTAAAGAAATCATGAGTAGGATGCTCTCAGAAAAAACATGGAAAGACTTACATGAAGAGATGCAAAGTGAAATGAGCAGGACCAGGAGAAAATTTTACACAGTAACACTAACTGCAATATTTTATGATAATAAAATATGGACAATTTAGCTATCCTCAAAAATACAATGGTCCAAATAAATTCAGTAGGAATTATAATGAAAGGTATTGTCCAACTCCAGAGAAAGAACTGGTAGAGCCTGAAGGCAGATAAGGGATATTTTTTCTTTATTTTTTTTCTTAGGTATTTTTTTAGTCTGTGTTTTTCATCACAGAATGGCTTACATGGAAATGTGTTTTGCATGGCTACACATGTATAACTTATATCATTTTTTTACATTCTCAGGGGATGGTTAGAAAGTGAGTGAATATGGAATTCAAAATTTGAAAAAAGAATATTAAAATGGTTTTTATTTGCAATTGGGGAAAAATAAAATCTTAAATAAGACTTTAAAAATAGAAGTGTATGGACCATTGGATTAGGTGATTGATATATTTGTTATGTATACTGAGAATCAAAGATTCAAAATATTTTATTAAACACCTTTGACATATAAGACACTTCAATAATCACTAAAAATAAAAAAGATAAAATTAAAATAGTGGTTTACTCTAAGGAACTTACAATTTGAGTTATACCACATGCATATATAATTAAAAAAACTAGATACAAGAAAACTTTTCCTTTGATTGGACAAGAACTAGCATTGGAGATTAACAGGCTTGACAAAGAAAGTATAATTGATTGAGCTAAGACTCGAAAGAACCTAAGGATTCCAAAAAAGTGATGATGGAGTATATTCCAGTTACAGGAAATGGTTAGTGTAAAGGCATAGAAATGTGTGATGTAATGCCCTACTTGGAGAATCAGTGGGTAAGTCATTTTGGCAGAACTATACTATTCATGGAAGAGAGTGATATATAAAAATGCTATTATAAGACCGGTTTCTAAAAAGCTTTAGAATGTCAAGCAGAGGAGCTTATATATGATCCCATAATGGGTGAATAAATAGATGTGGATGTCTTTGACAGAAACAAGGAAGTTCAGAAGAGGGATGGATTCTGAAAGAAAGAAAAAGTGTTCATGGTGTGTGCTGACTTTGAGATTTTGATGGAACATCTAGTTTGCTTTTTTTTTTTTGGAGGGCAATGGGGTTAAGTAACTTGCCCAGGGTCACACGGCTAGGTTTTTTGTTTGTGTGTGCATTAATTGTCTGAGGCCGGATCCAAACTCAGGTCCTGGAACATCTAATTTGAAATGTATAATTCATAATGGAGGTATGGAGTTTAGGATATGACTTGATTTGGATCTATAGATCTGAGAGTCATCAGTATAGAAATGATGATGAGATCATTATAAAATATTGTTATTTAAGTCTTTATAGAATTGTGATATTACTAAGAAGGGGCTTATGGAGAGAAAAAATAAGAGAATCTAGGACAGAACCTTGGTTCCACAACCTACAGTTAGAGGACATGAAATGAATTGATAATCTGATAAAGGAGCCTGAGAAAGACCACAGTGACATTTAAGAAAAGAACCAAAGGGAAGCATTTTCAAAACCAAAGAAGGGGAGTGTATGTAGGGTGAGCAATAGTATCAAATACTACAGAGTTGTCAAGAAGGGTTAGATTTGAGAAAGGGTCATTAGACTTGGTAGTTAGGAGGTCTTTGAGAACTTCGGGGAGAGGAGCTCCAATTGAATGATGAATGCAAGGACAGGTTGCAGGTGTTGAGAAGTGAACAAAAGAAAGGAAGGAGAGACAAAAAGCATAGGCAACATGCTCTATGTACTTACCTAAAGAGGAAACTGGGACATATTAAGATAGTTTAAACAAAGTCTAATGAGGGATTTTTAAAGATGGGGAACACCTTGTTTGCTTGGATATAGCCAGGAAGACTATAGTACACATGGAGAGTTTAAAGAGCAGAGAGAAAAGGGATAATTTGTAAATGCAATCTGCTAGAAGATATAAAAGTGACTGTTTTCAAGAGTACAGGAAGAAAGGGTGACCTCATTGAGGAGGAGGGGTAACTCCTCATCGGTAATGGCAAGCAAAGAAGTAGTTCACACCTTGTTCAGCTATTGAATTAAATCCTTGTTTCAGTTCAAGTTTCTTTTGGGCTTTTTATTAAGTCTGTTAAGAAACAGAACATGTGAACCCCATAACTTGTGAACCCTAGAACTCATGAACTCCTACAACAGTAAGGGGAGGAGCTAATGACCATATATAAGGAGAGGCCCAGGGCTAGAGACAGAAGAACTGAGAACAGGACTTTTGTGTTGGCAGAGTCAAGAAGGAGAAAAGTTGTGGTATCCCAACACTCTGTCTACTCTGTCTGTTTTGATGTTTGTTTGTCATACTTTGTACAGAAGCCGTGGGACATTACTGGAAGCCCGGGAAGGGGATTTTTTCTTGTATGTTTACAGAAGTACTGAAAGGGGGTTTTAGAGGTCCTGGAACTTTACTGATGATTTGTGTTGACTTCTCAGACCTTGTTGGTGGGTGTGAGTTGATTTTATAGGCAGATAGCGAATTGGTGGTGACACCAGCTATGTGTATGAATATTATTGTGGATCTATCAAGCATTGTCTTTCCCTGGGGGCAAAAAGCCACTGAGACACTTCAGCACAGCCACAGACACATGCAGCAGCTTTATTTCCTGGCCTGTGAAATGTAGGGGGGAATCCCGCAAATAGTCTGGGGGGTAATTGCTCTTCCTTTGCCCTTCTTGAATCTGGATTACAGTCTGGGGTGGAGGCCTTGGGGTGAGTGAACAGCTTGCCAGAGAGTGTGGGGGCTTGAGAAAGGCCACCCAACTAATACCTCCAGCAGCTGGGAAAATCCCAACTTCTGGGATGGAAGCTCCCCTGGATGGTGGAAGAATCCTCCTGTGGCAAGAAGCCCAAAAGTCAAGTAATTGAGTGGCAACATGCCTAGGCAAAGGAAACAAAATAAACAGAAAAACTCAACATTAGACTCCTATTTGGGGGGCAAAGAGAATCAAAGCATGGAACAGGAGGATGACTGGGAGGTCAGAACTCCTGCACCTAAAGCCCCAAATGGAAATATGAGCAGGTTACAGGCCATAGAGGACCTAAAAATAAGATAAGACAAGTGGAGGAAAAATTGGTAAGAGAAATGAGAAAGATGCAAGAAAAGTATGAAATGAGAGTCAACCACCTGACTGAAGAAAATAACACCTTAAAAAATAGACTAAAGGTGGGCGGAGCCAAGATGGCGGAGTAGAAACAGCTCGTCCAAGCCTCTCTGCCCCCAGATTCTCCACAAACTATGTAAAAAAGGACTCTGAAAATCTTCTGGAGCCCCAGCACCCACAGAACGACACAGGGAAGCTAACCTCCCGCTGAAGACAGCCCAGCACCCTGCAGGAAGGACCAGCGCAGTGGTCTGGGAGCCGGCAGCGCGCAGAGCGCAGGAGCCGAGCCGAGCCCAGGTCCACGTGAGCCGAGGTTTTAGCCCCAGGGCGGCAGGGCCAGCAGCCGGCTGGAGGAACCCCAGAACACCAGGAACTGTGGAGACTCCAGAATTATCAACATAGACTTGCCTAGGACAAAGTAAGAGGTTAGTGTCCTATGGACTTTGGGACCTGTATTTGGGGAATGCGTCAGCTCCCTCCCCTGGGGGCTAGAAGCCGCTGAGGAGACAAGCCACTGTGTAGTTTTCAGAGGCATTTCCGGCTCCCAGCCTACAAATCGTGGGGAGATCCAGCGATCAGTCTTGGGGGGTAATCGCTCTTGCTTTAACCTCCCTGGATCTGGATTGTGATCTAGGGTGGAAGTTGTGGGTGGGTTTACAGCTTGCCAGAAACGGAAGTTGCCCCCCACACGTTCGGGACGAAAATTCCTCTAGCTGGCCTTAAAGCCATAGTGTGGCAACAAGCCCAAAAGTCAAGCAATTAAGTGGCAACATGCCAAGGCAAAGGAAACAGAAAAATGCAACCCTAGACTCCTATTTTGGGGGCATAGAGCGGGAAAAGGACTGTGAGGTCAGAAGTCCTGCTCCAAAAGCCCCAGGGGAAAACATGAGCGGGTTGCAGGCCATAGAGGACCTTAAGAAGGACTTTAAAAATCAAATAAGAGAAGTGGAGGAAAAATTAGAAAGAGAAATGAGAAGGATGCAGGAAAAGTATGAAATGAGGGTCAACAGCCTGACTGAGGAAAACAACACCTTAAAAAATAGACTAACTCAAATGGCAAAGGAGGCCCAAAAGGGCAATGAGGAGAAGAATGCCTTAAAAGTCGAATTTGCCAGATGGAAAAAGAATCTCAAAAGTTCACTGAGGAGATTCATTCCTTCAGAGTTAGACTGGAGCAAATGGAAGCTAATGACTTTATGAGAAATCAAGATGCTGTTAAGCAGATCCAAACAAATGAAAGATTAGAAGGCAATGTGAAATATCTCATGGGAAACCACTGACCTGGAAAATAGATCCAGGAGAGACAATTTAAAAATTATTGGACTACCTGAAAGCCATGATCAAAGAAAGAACCTAGAAATCACCCTTCAAGAAATTCTCAAGGAAAACTGCCCTGATGTTTTAGATCCAGAGGGCAAAATAGAGGTTGAAAGAATCCATCGATCACCTCCTGAAAAAGATCCCAAAAAGAAAACTCCCAGGAATATTATAGCCAGGTTCCAGAATCCCCAGATCAAGGAGAAAATACTACAAGCAGCCAGGAAGAAACAATTTCAATATTGTGGAAACACAATCAGAATAGCCCAGGACCTGGCAGCTTCTACACTGAGGGATCGAAGGGCATGGAATATGATATTCCAGAGGGCAAAAGAACTGGGAATGAACCCAAGGGTCACCTACCCAGCAAAACTGTGTATTTTGTTTCAGGGGAAAATATGGTCATTCAGTGGAATAGAGGACTTTCAAGCATTCTTGAGGAAAAAACCAGAATTGAATAGAAAATTTGACATCCAGACACAAGAAGCAAGAGATGCCTGAGAAGGTAATCAGGGAAAAGAAATCAAAAGGAACTTATCAAAGTTGAACTATTTACATTCCTATATGGAAAAGCAATATCTGTGACTGATGATATCTTTCCCACTATGAAAATAATGGAAGAAGGGGGTGTGGTCATACGAATACATATGTGAATGTGTGTGTATATGGTTACAGTTATATATGGATAGAGGGCATAGGTTGATTTTGTTGGGAAGGGAGAGTACTCAAGGGATGAAATTATGAGGTGAGAGAGGAAAGTGGCAAGAGGAGATGGGGAGAGACATGGTAGGGTAAACTATCTCATGTAGGGGAAGTGGGTGCAAAGGAGGGGGAGAATAAGGAAGGCTAAAAAGGCAAAACCACATTCACATTGAATTTGGTTCAGGGAGAAAATGACATACATACTAAATGGGATATCTCAACCTGCAGCAGGATAGGGGGAAGGGGGATGAGAGGAGGGATGATGGATGGGAGGGCATCCTTGGGGTGAGGGGAGGTTGGAAGTACCCACTATAGAAGAGGGACAGGATCATGTAGGGTGGGGGGTGGGATGAGTGGGAGGGAATTATAAGCAGCCTTGCACAATATATCTACTATGATAATGTTTTGCATAGCTAGACATGTACAACATATACTGAATTACTTATCTCCCCAGAGGGAATGGGTGACAAGGGAGGAAGGAAATGGATCTGAAATTCAAGGTCGTAACATTAAATGTTTCAAATATATATATAAATACTATTATTAATACTCTTTTGCCTATAATTGGGAGATAAGATGTGCAGGCATTGGGACACTAAGATTCATCTTCCTCTAATGGAAAAGTCGATGGGGGTATGGGAGAAGGTATGGGAGAGAGCAGATTGGAGAAAGCGATATCTTGTGGGACTGCTATTCTGGGAGGGTGGGTAGGGGAATAATGGGGGGAAAATGATTGTAACTCAAAATCTGGCGGAAATGAATGATGTAAAACAGAAGTTAATAAAGTATTTGTTTAAAAAAAAAAAATAGACTAAATCAAATGGCAAACGAGGCTCAAAAAGGCAATGAAGAGAAGAAAGCCTCAAAAAGCTGAATTTGCCAGATGGAAAAAGAATCTCAAAAGCTCACTGAGGAGAATGATTCCTTCAGAGTTAGACTGGAGCAAATGGAAGCTAGTGACTTTATGAGAAATCAAGACGCTGTTAAGCAGATTAAAACAAATGAAAGAATAGAAGGCAATGTTAAAGATCTTATGGGAGAAACCACTGACCTGGAAAATAGATCCAGGAGAGATAATTTAAAAAATTTTAGATGACCTGAAAACCAATGTCACAGAAAGAACCTAGAAATCATCCTTCAAGATATTCTCAAGGAAAATTGCCCTGATATTTTAGAACCAGAGGGCAAAATAGAAGTTGAAAGAACCCACCAATCACCTCCTGAAAAAGATCCCAAAAAGAAAACTCCCAGGAATATTATAGCCAGGTTCCAGAATTCCCAGATGAGGGAGAAAACATTACAAGCAGCTAGGAAGAAATAATTTGAATACTGTGGAAATGCAATCAGTATAACCCAGGATCTGGCAGCTTCTACACTGAGGGATCAAAGGGCTTGGAATATGATACTCTAGAGGGCAAAGGAGCTGGGATTAAAACCAAGAATCACCTACCCAGCAAAACTGAGTATCATGTTTCAGGGGGAAATGTGGTCATTCAGTGGAATAGAGGACTTTCAAGTATTCTTGATGGAAAAAAACAGAATTGAATAGAAAATTTGACATTCAGATACAAGAAGAAAGAGATGCTTGAGAGGGTAAATAGGAAAACAAAATCTTAAGGAACTTATCAAAGTTGAACTATTTACATTCCTACATGGACAAACAATAACTGCAACTGATGAAACTTTTCTCATTATGAAAATAATTGAAGAAGGGTATATGGGCATATCAAAACATATGTGAATGTTTGTATATATGTTTACAGGTATATATAGATAGAGGGAACAGGTCGAATGTTATAGGAAGGTATAATATTTCAAAGGTGAAATCAAGATGTGAGAAAGGAATATAACAAGAGGAGATGGGGAGAGACAGAATGTGGTAAACTATTTCATAAAGAAGAGGCAAGGAAAATGCTTACAAGGGAGGGGAAGAACAGGAAGGCAAAAAGGCAAAACCTTATTCTCATGGAATTTGGATCATGGAGAGAATGACATGCATACTAAATAGGATATCTCATGCTAGAGGAGAGTAGGTGATTAGGGGATGAGAGGTGGGGTGATGGAAGGGAGGGAGGGAGGAAAGGGCATTAGGGAAGTTGGAAGCACCCACTTCTGAAAAGGGACAGGATCAAACTAGGGAATAGACCAAGTGGGAGGTGGGATAGGAGGGAGAGAAATGTAGCTAGTCTTTTACAATATATCTACTATGGTAATGTTTTCCATAGCTGCATATGTACAACCTATACTGAACTGCTTATCTTCTCAGTAAGGGTGGGTGACAAGGGAGGAAGGGAATGAATCTGGAATTCAAACTTTTAAAATCAAATGTGTAAAAATACATAAATACTATTACTAATACTATTTTATATATAATTGGGGAATAGGATGTATAGGCTTTGGGGCACGGAGATTCACCTTGCCCTACTGAAAAAGTCAAAGGCACTATCGGAGAAGATATGAGAGAGAGCAGGTGGGATAAGGGGTTATCCTGTGGGACTGCTATTCTGGTGTGGGGGTAGGAAAATGGCAAAAAAATGTAATTCAAAATCTGCCAGAAATGAATGATGTAAACCAGAATTTAATAAAGCATTTGGGAAAAAAAGAATCTCCATAAAGTCATTATATAACATTGTTATATGTAAGAATCAGACTCATTTTAAAATAAGCCATGGGTAAACACCTTAACTTGTTTTATTTTTCCAACAAATATTGGTCATCTTGACACATAGCCCACAAAATGTATAGAAATAATTTGAGAGTCTTTGGCTTTTCTGAATATTCAGAGAGGCCAGGGTTAAGTTTTCTTCATTTTTCTTTAGTTACCTCCTTTCTCACTACTACAGAAGGGAGATTCCACCTACAGAAAAGCTTAGGTAATTTGCTTAGCAAATAAGCAAAAGAAGACTATGCTAGACATGTTCATAGCAATCATACACAGGAAATCATACAATCATACAAAGCATAAGTCAGTATTATGACTATCTCAGCAGCATTTTAAATGGACTAGATTGGGGGAAATGACACAGAAAAATGGAAATAGCAAGCCAACACAGCTATGCTAGTAGGAGAGGGGAGATAAAGTATGTGTTCTCGACCATACCTGTAACATCACTCTGCCTTCATTCTAGATGATGGTCAAGAGGGAGTAGTTGAAATAGGATAAGTTAATGAGTTACATTGAAAATTTATGCATCAATATTAGCTGTTGGAAAGATAAGAAGGCATTCATCAAATTTTTCACTCAGGAGCTTATGGCCACAAACTATATATTGAGAGAGACAGAGACAGAGAAATGTATTTACTTGTGGTTATTTGCAAAAATGAATACCAGGACCATGACTAAAATCCAGGTTTCCTAAGTTCAGAGCCTTATTAGGTGACATGATTTCCTAATTATAATAAGACAAAGTTTCCAAATGTACCATTAAAGGTACGTATGTCCACTAAAATAAGAGATATATTTTTGCAATACACTAAGGAAATCCCAAAGAGGAAGATGTGTTTCTTCTTCATTTACCTCTGCTCTTTCTGAATTTCCAGCCAAGAACAAAAAAAAGTAGCCTCAGTATCAGATAATATGCTTGTCTCAGCAAAAACATTTCCCACATTTTTACTGACATATCTTGGCCTTGTCCACATTTTCTATCTGCAAAAAAAATATGTATATAAATCCCTAAAATAAAATTGTCTCCAAAATGACATTATTTGTAAACATAACCTGGCAGTTCAGAATCCATATCCCATTATGTTGCTTATAGTGCAACATATTTTGAGATATCCTTCAGGCTTATCCCTACATTTACAAAATAAATGAAAGATGTAGTACTTTGCTGGTACAGAAAGGTGATGTGCTTGTAACCCATCCATCTTTAGGGGAATTTCACCAGCCATTTCTTCCTGTCTGTTAGTTCTATATCTCTTTGCCTTACCCTATACTGAATTACCTTCTAAGCAAGGAGCTGTTGATTGTTGAATTATAATCTGGGGAGGGAGAGAAATAAATTTGCGTGTGGTTTACACAGCAATATATTCAGCAGCGTTCTGTAAGACAATATGACTTAAAATAATGCTGGGGATGTGAGCCACAAAGAATTTAAAGCAGACTCAGAGGAAACTCATAATCATAAAGTCATCCTTAGACAAGGATAATAAAAACACCGTTACAGTAAACAGACTTACTTCTCAACAACACAGGATAAATCACAAGGTTAAAAATGGAAATAGTAGACTATAGACATCATTCTTGCAGGATGCAGGAGGATCTTCTAGCAATGAGGTTATAGAAATGTCAAAATATGAGAACCAAGGTACATTACCATTTCTCTTTAGACAATCACTTTCTCTTAAAGGTCAAAGAAATTTTAGCAGAGGTAGATGAAATACTCTTTGTATTTATATCTTGTCTTAAATGAAAAGGTGCTCCTAGAAAAATTTATCCATGATCAGAATCATAACTGCCATCTGGTTGAAGACTGCAATTGCCTTTCCACACTTTGGTCTAATCCATCTTTAACGTGCTGTCTATACAATCTTCTTAAGATTTAATCAAATTACTCTCCTGCTCAAAAACATTTAGTGATTTCCTATTGCCACCAAAATAAAGTACCAGCTCTAAAGCCTGGAGTTCATGATCCCATACAAGCAACTCAAACTATTCCTTTTCCCTGCTTCTGCTCCATATGTAACAGCTTTTTGATGAACAGCAATCTCCCCTTCTCACAAAGAAGTGGGTCTATACTAAAGATAAGATGCTCAAGAGGACAGTAGTTTGGACCCACATGGAGTATACTGGAGTTGGTAGTTTTGGCTGACCTAGCTAGTCATGAAGTTTTCTTTTTATTACTTAACCTACCCTCCCCTCTAAATGTTCCTCCTTTATGGTGTGTGTGAGTGTGTGTGTGTGTGTGTGTGTATGTGTGTGTGTGTAATTTCCCTCTTTAACCCATTCCCAATAAGATTAAGGTTGCAGCACTACCTGCCCTCCACCAAGTACCTTCTTCAGTATCAATTCTTCTTCTTTTATGTCTCATTTGTAGAAAGAATTATTCCTTTTTATTTCTATCTACAGTTTTATTTTGTAGAATCACCCCATTATGCTCAGCATAGCAAAAGATTTTCTTTCAAACTACCCAAATAATGATGATAATCATAAAAGTACTGCTAATATTTTCACATATACAAAGTAAAAAATTTGTCCTTATTAAGTCCCTTATAATTGGTCTTTAATGTTTGCTTTATATTTCTCCTAGATGTTATATGCTGATTTTTCCCTTAAGTTTTGGGAGTTTTGTCACAAAAGCTGAAAGTCTTTGACTTTGTTAAGGATTATATTTAATTTTGCTGGATTACACATAATTTTGCTGGATAAGTAACCTCTGCCCATAAGCCCATCTCTTTTTTACTTTACGGAATATAGTTTTCAAAGACTAAAGTCCTTTGACATAGTTCCTACTAGGTAGTGTAATCCTTATTGTAGTTTCATGATATTTAATTTTTTGTTGTTGTTACATTCAATATTTTCTCCATAACCTGGGAGGTTTGAAACTTAACTAAGATATTCTTATGTTTTTTTTTTCATCCTGGGATCTTTTTCAGGTGGTGATCAGTGGATTGTTTCTATTTCTACTTTGTCTTCTTGTTCTAGAAGGGCAATTTTCCTTGATAATTTCTCTTAATATTATAACAAGATACTTCTTAATTCATATTTTAAGGTAGTCCAACTATTCTTACATTTTTTGACTCCAATATGTTCTCCAAGTCAGTTGCTTTTTTTTCTGATGAGATGTTTCACTTTCTCTTCTACTTTTTTTTTCAATCTTTGGATTTTGTTTTGATATTTTGGTGTCTTTGAATGTCATTAGCTTCCCATTGACCGATTCTAGTTTTCAAGGAATTATTTTCTTCTTTAAGTTTCTGATACTCTATTTCCAATTCCTTAACTTTCTTTTCATAATTTTCTTGATTTTCTTGTGTTGCATTTTTTATAATTTTATCTTCATCTCTCTTATTGACTTTTTTTTTTTAAAGCAATTGGGGTTAAGTAACTTGCTCAAGGTTACACGGCTAGTCATTATTTATGCGTGGGTGCTCATTTTCTGAGGCCGGATCTGATCTCGGGTCATCCAAACTCCAAGGCCAGCGCTCTTACTCACTGCGCCACCTAGCCGCCCCTTTAGGGCAATTGGGGTTAAGTAACTTGCCCAAGGTTACACGGCTAGGTTTTTGTTTGTGTGGATTAAGTGTCTGAGGGCGTCTCTGAACTCAGGTCCTTCTGATTCCAGGGCCGGCGCTCTATTCACTGCGACACCTAGCCGGCCCTCTCTTATTGACTTTTTAAAGTCCTTTTTAAATTCTTCCAAGAATATTTTCTGGGCTTGGGAGCATTTGACATTTCACATTGAAAAAGAAGGGGTTTTTGCTTGGGAGAGGCAGAGCCAAGATGGCAGAATAGAAGCAGGAAAACTCCATGTGCTCCCCCAATAACCACCTTAAATACCTATAAAAATGACTCTAAACACACTGTAGGGCTACAGAATCCACAAAGTAACAGAGAGAAACAAGGCCTAGAGGAAAGGTCCATTTCAGTAAGCTGGGAACTGAGCCCAGGCCCATGTGAGCCCACAGTTTTAGCCTCAGGGCATCCCCAACCAGCCATGCCAGGAGGGACTTCATGAGAGTGGCTCACCAGCAGCTGTGGCAGTTTCCAGAATCCTCAACCCATAAATGCCAAAGACGAAGTAAGAGGTCACTGTGGACTTTGAGAACAGGGGTCCAGGAGTTTGGTCCAGCCTCTGCCCCCCAGAGGGAAAAGCAGCTGAGGCATGGCAGTCATTGCCCCATTGATATTTCAGAGCTTCTGGCCTGGAGACTATAGGGGGACCAAGCAACCAGTCTGAGGGGTAATCTCTCTTGTTTTAACCTGCTTGGATCTGGATTGCTGTCTAGGGTGGAGGATCTGGGATGTGTAACCAGGTTCCAAAGCCTGTGGAGGCTACTGAGAGGGCACCCAACTAATAGCTCCAACAGCTGTGAAAACCCCAGCAATTTGGGACAAAACTCTCCTCTCTAGAAGCAGAGTTCTACTGTGCCAAAAACCTCAAAAGTCAAGTAATTGAGTGGCAACAATAGCAAGCAAAGGAAGCAAAGCAAGTAGAGCAATCTGACTATAGATTCCTATTTTGGGGACAAAAAGTATCAAAGCATGGAATAGGAGAGGAGGAAGACAAGAAAGTCAGAACTCCTGTACCAAAAGCTTCCAAGAAAAATATGAACAAAGATGGCAGAGTAGAAACAGCTCATCCAAGACACTGTGCCCCCAGATTCCCCCCAAACTATGTAAAAGGGGACTCTGAACAACTTCTGGAGCACCAGCACCCACAGAACGACACAGAGAAGCTAACCTCCTGCTGAGGACAGCCCAGCAGCCCTGCAGGAAGGACCAGCGAAGCAGTCTGGGAGCCGTGAGCGCCCAGCAGCAGAGTGCAGGGAGCAGAGCCGAGTGGAGCCCAAGTCCCCATGAGCCGAGGTTTTAGCCGCAGGGTGGCAGGGCCAGCAGCTGGCTGGAGGAACCCAAGAACACCAGCAGCTGTGGCAACTCCAGAATTATCAACATAGACATGCTTAGGACAAAGTAAGAGGTTAGTGTCCTATGGACTTTAGGACCTGTATTTGGGGAATGCATCGGCTCCCTCCCCTGGGGGCTAGAAGCCGCTGAGGAGACACTCCATTTTGTAGTGTTCAGAGGAAGCTCAAGCTCCTGGCCTGCCGAACTGTAGGGAGATCCAGTGATCAGTCTTGGGGGGTAATCGCTCTTGCTTTAACCTCCCTGGATCTGGATTGTGATCTAGTGTCGAAGTCATGGGTGGGTTTACAGCTTGCCAAAAACAGAAGTTGCCCCCAATATGTTAGGGAAGAAAATTCCTCTATAGGTCCTTAAGCCATAGTGTGGCAACAAGCCCAAAAGTCAAGTAATTAAGTGGCAACATGCCAAGGCAAAGGAAACAGAAAAATGCATCCCTAGACTCCTATTTTGGGGCCATAGAGCGGGAAAAGGACTGTGAGGTCAGAAGTCCTGCTCGAAAAGCCCCAGGGGAAAACATGAGCAGGTTGCAGGCCATAGAGGACCTTAAGAAGGACTTCAAAAATCAAATAAGAGAAGTGGAGGAAAAATTGGAAAGAGAAATGAGAAGGATGCAGGAAAAGTATGAAATGAGGGTCAACAGCCTGACTGAGAAAACAACACCTTAAAAAATAGACTAACTCAAATGGCAAAGGAGGCCCAAAAGGGCAATGAGGAGAAGAATGCCTTAAAAAGTCGAATTTGCCAGATGGAAAAAGAATCCCCAAAGTTCACTGAGGAGATTCATTCCTTCAGAGTTAGACTGGAGCAAATGGAAGCTAATGACTTTATGAGAAATTGAGATGCTGTTAAGCAGATCCAAACAAATGAAAGATTAGAAGGCAATGTGAAATATCTCATGGGAAAAACCACTGACCTGGAGAATAGATCCAGGAGAGACAATTTAAAAATTATTGGACTACCTGAAAGCCATGATCAAGGAAAGAACCTAGAAATCACCCTTCAAGAAATTCTCAAGGAAAACTGCCCTGAGGTTTTAGATCCAGAGGGCAAAATAGAGGTTGAAAGAATCCACAGATCACCTCCTGAAAAAGATCCCAAAAAGAAAACTCCCAGAAATATTATAGCCAGGTTCCAGAATCCCCAGATCAAGGAGAAAATACTCCAAGCAGCCAGGAAGAAACAATTTCAATATTGTGGAAACACAATCAGAATAGCCCAGGACCTGGCAGCTGCTACACTGAGGGATCAAAGGGCATGGAATAAGATATTCCAGAGGGCAAAAGACCTGGGAATGAACCCAAGGGTCACCTACCCAGCAAAACTGAGTATTTTGTTTCAGGGGAAAATATGGTCATTCAGTGGAATAGAGGACTTTCAAGAATTCTTGTGGAAAAAACCAGAATTGAATAGAAAATTTGACATCCAGACACAAGAAGCAAGAGATGCCTGAGAAGGTAATCAGGGAAAAGAAATCAAAAGGAACTTATCAAAGTTGAACTATTTACATTCCTATGTGGAAAAGCAGTAACTGTGACTGATGGTATCTTTCTCACTACGAAAATAATGGAAGAAGGGTGTGTGGTCATATGAATACATATGTGAATGTGTGTGTACATGGTTACAGTTATATATGGATAGAGGGCATAGGTAGAATTTGTTGGGAAGGGAGAATACTCAAGGGATGAAATTATGAGGTGAGAGAGGAAAGTGGCAAGAGGAGATGGGGAGAGACAGGGTAGGGTAAACTATCCCAAGTAGAAGAAGCAAGGGGAAGTGGTTGCAAGGGAGGAGGAGAACAGGAAGGCAAAACGGCAAAACCACATTCTCATTTAATTTGGTTCAAGGGGAGAATGACATACATACTAAATGGGATATCTCAACCTGCAGCAGAATAGGGGGAAGGGGCATGAGAGGAGGGATGATGGATGAGAAGGCATCCTTGGGGAGAGGGGAGGTTGGAAGTACCCACTATAGAAGAGGGACAGGATCATGTAGGGAATAGACCAGGTGGGGGGTGGGATGAGTGGGAGGGAATTATAAGCAGCCTTGTACAATATATCTACTATGATAATGTTTTACATAGCTAGACATGGACAACATATACTGAATAATTATCTCCCCAGAGGGAATGGGTGACAAGGGAGGAAGGAAATGGATCTGAAATTCGAGGTCTTAACATTTAATTTCTCAAATATATATAGATACTATTATTAATACTCTTTTGCTTATAATTGGGAGATAAGATATGCAGGCATTGGGACACAACGATTCACCTTCCTCTAATGGAAAATTCGAAGGGGTTATGGGAGAAGGTATGGGAGAGAACAGATTCGAGGAAGTGATATCTTGTGGGACTGCTATTCTGGGAGGTTGGGTAGGGGAATAACGGGGGGAAAATGATTGTAACTCAAAATCTGGCGGAAATGAATGATGTAAAACAGAAGTTAATAAAGAAAAAAAATCACAACAGAAAAAGAAAAAAAAGAAAAATATGAACAGGTGACAGGCCATAGAGGAGCTTAAGAAGGATTTTAAAAACCAAATAAGAGAAGTGGAGGAAAAATTGCAAATAAAAATGAGAATGATGCAAGAAAATCCTGAAAAGCAAGTTGACAACCTGAATGAAGAAAATAACACCTTCGAATTAGACTAACTCAAATAGCAAAAGAGGCTCAAAACGGCAATGAGGTCAAGAATGCCTTACAAAGCTGAATTTTCCAGACGGAAAAAGAATCTCAAAAGCTCACTGAAGAGAATCATTCCTTCAGAATTAGATTGGAGCAAATGGAAGCTAGTGACTTTTAAGAAATCAAGATACTATTAAACAGATCCAAACAAATGATAAAAATAGAAGACAATGTGAAATATCTCATTGGAAAAAACACTTACCTGGAAAATAGGTCCAGGAAAAAGAAATTAAAAATTATTGGACTACCTGAAAGCCATGATCAAAAAAAGGACATTGTAATAACCCTTCAAGAAATTCTCAAGGAAAATTGCCCTGATATTTTAGAAACAGAGGGCAAAATAGAGGTTGAAAGAATCCAGTGATCAACTCTCAAAAAAAATAGATCCTAAAAAGAAAACTCCTAGGAATGTTATTAGCAAGGTTCTGGAGTTCCCAGATCAAGGAGAAAATATCAAAAGCATCCAAGAAGAACAAATTTGAATATTGTGGAAATACAATCAGGATAACACAGGATCTGGCAGCTTCTACTGTAAAGGATAGAAGGGCTTGGAATATGATATGCCGGAGGTTAAAGTAGCTGAGATTAAAACCAAGAACCACCTACCCAGAAAAACTGAGGATGTTGTTTCAGGGGAACATATGATCATAAAATGAATTAGAGGATTTTCAAGCATTCTTGATGAAAAAAAAACAAAATTGAATAGAAAATCTGACATTCAGATACAAGAAGCAAGAGAATTATGAGAAGGTAAACATGGAAAAGGAATCATAAATAACTTATCAAAGTTGAACTCCTTACATTCCTACATGGAAAAATGATAATTGTAGCTTATGAAACTTTTCTCAGTATGAAAATAGTTGATGGGAATATAAATGTACACACACACATATGATATATATATATATATATATATATCATATGTGTGTGTGTGTGTGTGTGCGTGTGTGGGTGTGGGTGTGTTTTTGTGCATGTGTCTATATAGGAGGGCTTATGAAAACATATGTGAGTGTTTGTATATATGTGTACAGGTATATATAGACAATGCACAGGACCAACTGAATAGGAAGGGATGATACTTAAAAGCTGAAATTGAGAGGTGAGAGGAGAATATAATGAGAGGAGATGGGGAGAAACAGAATGGGGTAAATTATCTCATATAGAACAGGCAAGGGAAAACTTATAATGGAGGGGAAAAAACAGGTAGGCAAAAGGGAATGGGTCAACTTTAGTCAATTTGAATTTGGCTTAGGGAGGGAATGGCATACAAACTAAATAGGGTATCTCAACCTATAGGAGAGTAATGGGGAAGGAGATGAGAAGGGGGATGATGGAGGGGAGGGCATGTTGGGGGAATGGAAGTTGGAAGCACACACTTTTGAAAAGGGACAGGGTCAAAGTAGAGAATAGAACTAGTAGGGGGCAGCATAGGATGGAGGGAAATATAGTCAGTCTTTCACAATATATCCACTATGGAAATGTTTTGCATAGGGTACACATGTAAAACCTATTTGGAATTGCTTATGTTCTCAGTAAGGGTAGGTGATGAGGGAGGAAGGGAAAGAATCTGGTATTCAAAATTTTTTTTTAATGTTTTTAAAAATTATTTTTTTCATGCAACTGGGAAATAAGATACACAGGCACTGGGGTATAGAGGTCCATATTGCCCTACTGGAAATTTGGAAGGAGAATGGGGGAGGATATAAAAGAAAGCCGATTGGGAGACAGGGTATACAGTGGGATTGCTATTTTGGGGTGGTGGGTAACTCCAAATCTTGTGGACCATGAATGATATAAATAAAAATAAACATAAAATTTAATTTTAAAAAATTAAGAAAAAGAAATGCTTTTTTAGCTCCATTATCTTTCTCTCTATATAAACACAGATCTCCTCACTTCCCAGTAACTATATATGGTTGAGTTCTTTCTCATTTGCTCACTCAATTTTATTCATATATATATATATATATATATATATATATATATATGTGTGTGTGTGTGTATGTATATATATGTATGTATATATGTATGTATGTATTATATTTATCTATCCATTTATATATCTCTATTTATTTGTTTGTTTGTATATTTGGTTCCTCATTCATTCATTCATTCATTTATTTGTCTATCCATACATCTATCTATCTATCTATTCATTCGTTCATTCATCCATTCATTTATTTGTTTGTTTGTCTATCTGTTTGTTTATTTATTTACAGGAGCTATTAGTTTAATCAAATTGTCGTCCAGAATTATCATGAATGATGCCTAAAGTCTCAGCTCCTTCTTACTGTTATTTTCTAAGGTTTGTCTTAGGGACTAACTTTGGCCTCTCTTCTCCACTCCCAAGCCATGGTTAGAGGCCCTAGTCACATTTTCCCACAAATGATCTTGCTCCCTATGGTTTTGGTGACTAAAGACTACAGCTGTCCTCTCTGCCCTAGAACTGAAATCAGGGACACTGCTCTTCTACAAGTGTCCATAGTCAACATGGTCCCTGCTCCTCACTACTTCCCTCACCAGGTTTGTGCTAGTTCTTTTTCCCTACAGTCACAGTCAAGGATATGTCTATTCAGTATAGCTGTGATTAGCATCCTTGACAGTAGAAGGTACTTTAGTCTTCTACTCAGCCATTCAGACCCCAACACTGTCAGGGAGATGAAAGTTTCTGAGACTGAGGCTGCCTCCCAACCCAGCTGCCCCAGGGTTTATTATTTGTGGATTCTTTTTTTTTTTTTTTTTGCTTTTTTTGGAGGGGCAATTGGGGTTAAGTGACTTGCCCAAGATCACACTGTTAGTAAGTGTTAAGTGTCTGAGGCCAGATTTGAACTCAGGTCCTCCTGACTCCAGGGCCAGTGCTCAATTCACTGCACCACCTAGCAGCCCCAGATTATTTGTGGATTCTGCAGAGTAAACCTGGAAGTATTTGCAGTTCACTCAGGCCAAACCACTGCCCAGAAGTTCAGGTCTTTCCTAGAGTTTTCTCAAATTGTCTAAGGAGGACAATTGCTTTACCCATTGTTTATTTTTTCTCCTATGAAGTGAATTTCTGTATTTTTTTTTTGTATGTGGAGGAAATTTGGAGAGGTGGAAGCTTTCTGATCTACTACTCCATCTTCCCAGAATGTTCTCTCCCTAGCCAAGATGTCTTACCAGAAGTAAAGTGAGAGAGACAGTTGAAATGCTACTGCTCCAAGTTTGAGCCAACATAGAATGGGAACCAGAGGCTGAAGAAATAACACACAGGTGATATAAATATTTTCATAGGTATTCACAGAATATGGGTCATGAGTGCCCTGGGAGTAGGACCAAGGATATATTGCTTGATTCAGACTATTCTGGCCAAAATCTATGAGTGCCCTTCCATGTTAATAACTATTTAGTGAGCTGAACTGAATATGAGCTATATTCTTAAATGAATAAGAACACCCTATTTCATGAATGGTGTAAAGTTAAAAAAATGGAAACACAGAAATTGCTTGTGGAAGATAGATATAATATATTTTTGTATCACTGGGCCTAGGATGTTATTTGTCAAATAAAAAAAAAATATAACACCGGATAGTCATCAAGTATTTCTTGCCCTATGAATGAGTGGTTTTGTCAAATAATATCTAGATTAAGCTAAATTTTGTTTACAAGAGAATTAGCCATTTCCTTCTTGAAGTTTTATTTCAAGGCATCTACCATTCTCACTATAATGCAAGCTTCAATTTTGTAACAATAGCTTAACAGAGGTGTTAAATGCACTTCCTAGACAACAAAACTCTGAAGTGAGGCCCAAATAATATTAAACTATATTTGGGAAATGTTCAACAAAATGAATAAAAATACAAAGCAGCAAAGACAATATAAATTTGTGCTTTTTTTTTTTTTAATCACAGAAGTCTGCAGGGATCCTTTTTCTATTTGAGTTTAACATTTTGCAGTATATCATATAATGACAGCAAAGATCAGAATAAAGAGAAATTAAAGAGGAAGTACCTACTCAAAATGTATGAAGATCTTTTGTAATCAAATCAAATACCAAGGACCTTAGAAAAATTTCCCCTCACATAAATATGCCTCTCTCCCAGTTTTTTATATAGGCTATTCATCTATAGTCTTGTTTAATTTAGCCAAATGAGTTTCATAATCACAATTTTAATCAATTAGTCAAAATACTGATAGCTTATAGCAAAAGCCATTAATTCTAATATATATATATTGGAACAAAACTGAGTGAGATCATTGAAGTGTTGCCCAGAAGAGATTACCATAGAGGCCACTCAAGCAAATATGTAATTTCTTTTTTTTATTATTAATTTATTAGTTTAGTTTCAGTTAACAAAATTCAATTGCATAGTTCCTTGATTTTCAAATTTCCTTTACTTCCCTCTCCCCTCCCCCCATGACAGCATATAGTCCAGTATAGGATCTGCAAATACATTCATATTAGACATTATTCCAATTACAAAGGTGTATTGTACTAGGTGAGATGAAAGATGGTAAAGAAGAAATAAAACCAAACAATGAAAAGAAAAGGATTCAGGCTAAGTTCTTTCTAATTATATCTCTGGATGGTGAATTTCTCTCTTTCTTGGGTCTTGCAGGATTGACTTATATCACTGCATTGCTGAAAAGAGTCCAGTCTGTCAAAATTGGTCATCCCAGATATGGTATGTCTGTGATTGTATACAAATTTCTTCTGATTCTACTCTTCTCACTCAGCATCAGTTTGAATAAGTCTCTCCAGGTAAATATGAAATCCGTCTCCTCCTCCTTTCTTATAGCACAATAATATTCCATTATATTCATATACCACAATTTGTTTAGCAATTCCCCAATTGATGGGCACACCTTTAGTTTCCAATTCTTTGCAAACACCAAAAGGGCTGCTATAAATATGTTTGAACATATGGGTCTTTCTCCCACTTTCATGATCTCTTTGGGATATAACCCTAGAAGTGGTATTGTTGGGTCAAATGGTATAAAATTATTTATAATCCTTTGGCATAATTCCAGATTGCTCTCCAGAATGGTTGGATAAGTTCACAACTCCACCAGCAATGTATTAGTGTTCCAATTTGTCCACATCCTCTCCCGCATTTGTCACTTTCTTCTTTTGTCATCTTAGCCAATCTGACTGGAGAGATGTGGTATCTCAGAGTTGTTTTGATTTGCATTTCTCTAATCAATAGTGATTTAGAGCATTTCTTCATATGGTTATAGATATCTTTAATTTCTTTCTCTCAAAACTGCCTGTTCATATCCTTTGACCATTTATCAATTGGGGAATGACTTGTATTCATATACATTTGGCTCAATTTTCTATAAATTTTAGAAATGAGTTCTTTAGCAGAGACACAAGTTGTAAAAATTATTTCCCAATTTTCCACCTCCTTTGATCTTGGTTACATTGGCTTTGTTTGTACAGAAGCTTTTTAATTTAATGTAATCAAAATTATCCATTTTGCGTTTTATAATGCTCTCTAATTCTTGTTTGGTCCTAAAGTCTTCCCCTCTCCACAAATCTTTCAGGTAAACTATTCCTTGCTTTCCCAAATTGCTTATAGTATCATCCTTTATACCTAGATCATGCACCCATTTAGACTTGATTTTGGTATGTGGTGTTAGATAATGGTCTATGCCCAGTTTCTGACATACTGTATTCCAGTTTTCCCAGCAGTTTTTGTCAAATAGTGCATTGTTATCCCCAAACCTGGGGTCTTTGGGTTTATCGAACAATAGATTACTATATTCATTAACTGCTGGGTCTCCTGCACCTAATCTATTCCATTGATCCACTACCCTACACCTCTGCCAGTACCAAGCAGTTTTGATGACTGCTGCTTTATAACAGAGATTAAGATTTGGCATAGCTTGTCCACCTTCCCTAGCATTTCTTTTCATTAATTACCTTGATATTCTAGACAGTTTGTTTTTCCAAATAAATGTTGTTATTATTTTGTCTAACTCTAAAAAAGTAGTTTTTTGGTAAATTTATTGGTATGGCACTAAATATATAGTTTAGTTTGGGTAAAATTGTCATTTTTATTATATTAGCTTGACCCAGCCATGAGCAATTGATATTTTTCCAATTAGTTAGATCTGATTTTATTTGTGTGAGAAGTGTTTTGTAGTTGTGATCATATAGATTCTGGGTTTGTTTTGGCAAGTAGATTCCCAAATATTTTATAATGTCTACAGTGACTTTAAATGGGATTTCTCTTTCTATCTCTTGCTGTTGAGTTTCATTAGAGATGTACAAGAATGCTGAGGTTTTATGTGGGTTTATTTTATATCCTGCAACTTTGCCAAATTTATTTACTGTCTCAAGTAGTTTTTTACTTGATTCTCTAGGATTCTCTAAGTATATCATCATATCATCTGGAAAGAGTGATAGCTTGGTCACTTCTTTGCCTAATTTGATTCCTTTGATTTCTTTCTTCTCTAATTGCTACTGCTAGTGTTTGTAGTACAAGATTGAATAAGAGGGGTGATAGTGGACACCCTTGTTTCAGTCCTGATCTTATTGGAAAGGCTTCTAGTTTATCCCCATTGCATATAATACTTGCTGATGGTTTTAAATAGATGCTATCAACTATTTTAAGGAAGGCTCCATTTATTGCTATACTTTCTAGTGTTTTTAATAGGAATGGATATTGTACTTTGTCAAAAGCCTTTTCTGCATCTTTTGAGATGATCATGTGGTTTCTGCTAGTTTTATTGTTGATATGCTCAATTATACTGATGGTTTTCCTAATATTAAACCATCCTTGCATTCCTGGAATGAATCCTACCTGATCAGAGTGTTTTATTTTTGTGATAAGTTGCTGAAGTCCTTTGGCTAATATTTTATTTAGAATTTTTGCATCTAAATTCATGAGGGAAATTGGTCTATAATTTTCTTTCTCTGTTTTATCTCTTCCTGATTCAGTACCATATTTGTGTCGTAGAAAGAGTTTGGTAGGACTCCTTCTTCACTCATTTTCCCAAATAGTTTGTAGAGTATTGGAATCAATTGTTCTTTAAATGTTTGAAAGAATTCACTAGTGAACCCATCTGGCCCTGGAGATTTTTTCCTAGGGAGTTCATTGATGGCTTGTTTGATTACTTTTTTTGAGATGGGGTTATTTAGGTAATTCACTTCCTCTTCAGTTAATCTGGGTAACTTGTGATTTTGTAAATATCCATCCATTTCACTAAGATTGTCATATTTATGTGCATACAATTGGGAAAATAATTCCTCATTATTTTTTTTATTTCCTCTTCATTGGAGGTAGATTCACCCTTTTTATTTTTGATACTCATAATTTGGTTTTCTTCTTTCTTTTTTTTTATCATATTGACTAAGGGTCTATCAATTTTGTTGATTTTTTCATAAAACCAGCACTTAGTTTTATTTATTAATTCAATAGTTTTCTTAATTTCAATTTTATTAATCTTACCTTTGGTTTTCAATATTTATAATTTAGTACTAAATTGGGGATTTTCAATTTGTCGTTTTTCTAGCTTTTTCAATTGCATGTCCAATTCATTGATGTCCCTTCTCTCTGCTTTAATTAAGTATGCACTCAGGGATACAAAACTTCCCCTGAGAACTGCCTTTAGTTCATCCCACAAATTTTGGTATGTTGTCTCATTATTATCATTCTCTTGAATGAAATTATTGATTGTTTCTATAATTTCTTTTTGACCCAACCATTCTTTAGGATTAAATTGTTTAATTTCCAATTAGTTTTTTTTTAAACAAATGCTTTAACTTCTATTTTACATCATTCATTTCTGCCAGATTTTGACTTACAATTATTTCCCCCCTTGTTTTTCCCCTATCCACCCTCCCAGAATAGCAGTCCCACAAGATATCGCTTCCTCCAATCTGCTCTCTCCCATATCTTCTCCCATACCCCCTTCGACTTTTCCATTAGAGGAAGGTGAATCTTTGTGTCCCAGTACCTGCACATCTTATCTCCCAATTACAAGCAAAAGAGTAATAATAATAGTATTTATATATATTTGAAAGATTTAATCTTAAGACCTCGAATTTCAGATCCATTTCCTTCCTCACTTGTCACCCATTCCCTCTGGGAAGATAAGTCATTCAGTATGTGTTGTACATGTCTAGCTATGCAAAACATTACCATAATAGATATATTGTACAAGGCTGCTTATAATTCCCTCCCACTCATCCCATCCCCCACCTGGTCCATTCCCTACTTGATCCTGTCCCTCTTCTATCATGGGTACTTCCAACATCCCCTCCCCACAAGGATGCCCTCCACCAATTAATTTTTAGTCTATCTTTCCATGGCCCTTTATTGCATGTAATTTTTATTGCATCATGATCTGAGAAAGATGCATTTAATATTTCTGCCTTTTTGCACTGGATTGTGAGGGTTTTATGCCCTAGTACATAGTCTATTTTTGAGTATGTACCTTGCAATGCTGAGACGAAAGTAAATTGCTTTTTATGCCCATTCAGTTTTCTCCAGGGATACATCATATCTAGTTTCTCTAAGATTTTATTCACCTCCTTAACTTCTTTCTTGTTTATTTTGAGGTTAGATTTATCGAGTTCAGAGAGGGGGAGATTAAGGTCCCCCACTAGTATAGTTTTGCTATCTATTTCTTCCTCTAATCCCCTTAATTTTCCCTCTAGGAATTTGGATGCTATACCACTTGGTGCATATATATTAAGTAGTGATATTGCTTCATTCTCGAAGGTGCCTTTTAGTAGGATATAATTTCCGTCCTTATCTCTTTTAATTCAATCTATTTTTGCTTTTACTTGATCTGAGATAAGTATTGCTACCCCTGCTCTTTTTTACTTTAGCTGAGGCAAAATAAATTTTACTCCAACCTTTTACCTTTACCCTGTGGGTATCCCTTTGTTTCAAATGTGTTTCTTGTAGACAGCATATTGTAGGATTATGGTGTTTAATCCATTCTGCTATCTGCCTCTGTTTTATGGGAGATTTCATCCCATTCACATTCATAGTAATGATGACTATCTGTCTCTTACTCTCCATCCTATTCCCTTCCCTGTTTATGTTTTTGTTTCTTCCTTCTTACTTCCCCTCCTTGAAGTTTTCCCTTTTGACTGCCCCCTCCCTCAGTGTTCCCACCTAGTTACCCCCGTTCTTAACCTACCCTCTCCCCTTACTACTTCCCTCCCTTCTAATCCCCCCTTTAGTCTCCTCCTTTTCACCCCCTTACCCTTCCACTATCTATAGTACACAATACGTTTTCATATCTATCAGACTAAATTACTCCCTGTTTGATTCCAAACCAATGAGAGTAAATTTCAAACAGTGCTCCTCTCCCTCCCTCCTTTTCCTCTATTTAATGAATTTATGTGTCTATTCACATTAGAATCTTAAACTTCACTGATTAAGTTGATCCCTCTTTGAACCAGAACCAGTGAGAATAGTGTTTAAATGATGTTCTTCTCCCTCTTTCTTTCCCCTCTTCTATAGTGTGTTTTAATGCCTCTTCAGATGGCATATTTTACCTTTTCCTATCTCATCCTTTCCTTTTTCCCATTACAGTCCCTTTGATCCCCTTAATAGTTTTTTTTTTAGACTTCAGGTTAGTGCATTCATACCCACACCCTCTATCTAAGTATAACCCTTTTGAAGGTCATGATAATCATAAAGATTTCGAATATTGACAGTTATCAGCTCCACATATAGGGATGTGAACATTTTGCTCTTGTTGCATCCCAAGTAATGAGCATGTGTTTGTGGGTGTGGGTGTGTGCACTTATGCATGTGTGAGTCTGTGTTTCCCTTGTTTACCTTTTTATGTCTTTCTTGAGTCTTGTAATTGGAGATCAGATTTTCCATTGAGCTCTGGCTTTTTCATCAGGAAAGTCTGGAAGTCTCTTATTTCATTAAACAACCATCTCCTTGCCTGAAAGATTATGCTCAGTTTTGCCGGGTAGTTAATCCTTGGTTGTAGTCCTAGCTCTCTTGCCCTATGAAACATCAAATTCTAGTCCCTCTGCTCTTTTAATGTAGAAGCTGCTAGGTCCTGTGTGATCCTAACTGCAGTTCCTTGATATTTGAATTGTTTCTTTCTGGCTGCTTGTAGAATTTTTTCTTTAATCTTGTAATTCTGGAATTTGGCTACTATATTTCTTGGAGTTTTCAGTTTGGGATATCTCTCAGGAGAAGTCCGGGGATTTCTATTGATACCTATTTTATCTTCTGATTCCAGGACCTCAGGACAGTTCTCTTTGACAATCTCTTGGAGGATGTTGTCTAGGCTGGTTTTTTCATCATGGCTTTCTGGTAGACCAATAATTCTTATGTTGTCTCTCCTGGATCTCTTCGCTAGGTCAGTTATTTTTGCAGTGCGATATTTTACATTTTCTTCCAATTTTTCAATTGTCTTGTTTTGTTTGTTTGACTCTTGCTACAACATAGAGTTCTGAGTTTCAGTTTGATTGTTTCTAATTTTTAGCAAATTGTGGTCTTCAGTTAGTTTTTGAAGTTCTTTTTTAGGAAGGTATTTTCTCCAATTACTTCACTGAGACTTTTTTCCAAGTTGGTCACTGCCTTCCAGATTTGGTCTTTAAATTTTTTCTTAAGCTCCTCCAGGAATGCTATTTGGGCTTGAGACCAGATTCTGTTTCCTTCTGTGGTCTCACATGTGGGCAGAGTGTCTATATTGTCCTGTGTATTTAGTTGTTCTTGCCCTACATAGTAGGCTCAAATAGATTTTCTTGCATTCCCCTTCTCCTTCTCAGCTTCCTTCCTTCCCATTGTGACTTCCTCCTGTTTCTTAGTTTCTCAGGTTGTGAGTTTAGGGCCTGATCCTTGACTTTGAATATCTCTGGGTGTCTAGTTTGTGGCTAAGTCAGGGAAGTCAGTGAGGAATGTAGATGCATAGGTGGGATGAGTCTGACAGCTTCAGATTTCTTCCTCTTTACCCCTGGGCTATAAGTAGGCTTTTGTTGGTGAGGTGAGGTGGGGCTTGTTGGCACCCCTCCCTCTCTTCTCTTCAGACTCCTGGCTGTCTCAGTTACACCCCTTCTTGGAGACTCTCAAGCCTGGAGCTATTTCCATTAACTTGGGATTTCAATCTGTGTGGGAGACTTATCTTTTGGGTTTTCTGCTTCATGAAGGAGGGATGGGAGGATCAGAGCAGCTAGAATTTACTTTGCCATTCCAGCCCCTGTATTATACAGGCAGGCAGTTTCTAACCTTCCAGGCTGGGGGCCAAATGCAGCCAGAGATGCCACTCTCTCCCCTGGGGGCCTGACTCTCCTACCTGGCTCCAATGACCCTTCCCATCTCTTGTGAGATGAAGGAGAGATGACTGCGATTTGTCCTTAGTAAGTCTGCAGGCTGGGGTTTTTTCTCTCTCTGGTTTAGTCTGCTGGTCTGCTCTTAGGTCTGAGCTGTGTAGACCCCACACGCTCTGTGCTTGACCTGCCCAGACACACTGGGCAACTGCCTGGGCTGGACTCTGCCATGCCCCATCTTCCAGTGGGCACCATCACTCCGGAATCTGCTCAGATTCACCCTTTGAGACTTAGTGACCGAGGAGCTCAGTGAGGTTACTGCTTCCTTTCCGCCATCTTGGCTCCTCCCCAAATATGTAATTTCTTAGAGAGTATCACAGGATTCTAACCATCAAGATCAACTTCCAACAACACATCAGTTAATGACATCAAAGAAAGCATAAGTTTGTTGCTTAACTCTGAAACTCAGGTCTCAGCAATATCATTCACTGGTCTGCTTTGGGGGGATTTTTCTTTATTTATTAATTCAAAGTAGAATTTCTTTCTTTAAGATTTAACTCACAGATAACCTTCCATAAGGGGCATCTCTCATTCACCTGCTAACACCTTTCCTGCTAACACTATGTCTACTATATATATATATATGTATGTATGTATGTATGTATGTATGTATGTATGTTATCTCCCTGATTGAAATGCAAATTCTTTGAGGGCAGGGATTGTTGTTATTGTTGCTGGAACTTTTTTCCATGTGTGTATCTATCAGAGTTTAGCTTAATAAATGCTTGTTGACTGATTGAAAGTAATCTGATCTTGGATGATCTTTTGCTCAAAAATTTGAAAGAGAAATGGACTAAACACCTATCAATGTCATTGAGATTTATAATTCTGTGATCCTAATAATGAAAAATAAAAAAATAGCTTACTTTCAGGAGATGTCATAGCAATGTCAAGGTGAAATTAATTGGCATTGTTCACTTAAATTCTCTATTCCATTTGGCACAGAGTAGGTGTGGCCACAATATTATTAGATGGATATTAGAAATAAATAAATAAATGCCATCAACAACCAAAACAATAAAACTGGGACAGATGTATAACATATTGATTCACAAAGTCAGGATGCAAAAATATCTCACAGACTAGAACAGCTTGCATCTGATAGAAATGAAACAATATGAATAATCATAGTGTTATTCTTGAGTCTAAAAATTAACTTGACAACTATGAGATAGGGAAGTATAGGTGATGAACAATCATATGGACATGATCAAAGAATTTGAATGGATTGAAAGCTCATTATAAGTCAGTCAATAAGGGGAAAAAAAGAAAATGTCAATTTTGATCATGAAAAGCAGGAGAGTATTCAGAAGGTGGTGATGGCTTCCCTGTGTCTCAGCAGAAACACCACGTATAATTTTGTGTTCTCTTCTAGGTGCCACATTCTAAAGACATTGTTTTATCATTTTTATTTTACTTGTTAGATTTTTATTTTGAAAATAACATTGATGCCATTTGTAGTTTAAAAAATAAAAACACTGCCATCACATCTTGATATCCAACATTCTGTCCCATGAAACATTAACAGAGTTAACAGTTAAGCAAAGATTACCAAAAAATCAATTCTTCTAACAGGTCATATAACATTCTACTCTATCATCTGCCATCTATCTAGTAAGGGGAAGAAAGTCTATTTCATCATTTGATAATCTGAGTTTGGTTATATTTTTATTTTGTTCTCATTTATATTTTTCGTACTCATCATATACATTGCTTTCTTAGTTCAGTTTACTTCATTCTATGTTAGTCCATTTTATACTTCACAGGTTTTCTGAATTCATTCTATTGATCATTTCTAGGAAGGCAATCATATTCCATCACATTTATAAGGCACCTTTTGTTTGTTCTTTATGGGCAACTACTCTCTATTGACAGTCATCTAATATGATTGGCATTTTAGCTGCCACAGAAAGTGCTACTTTGAAATCTTGCTACATACTGGGTCTTTCTTTCTATCTTAGACTTCTTAGGTTTATTTACCCAGTAGTACAATCAACTGGTTCTATGGGTATAAAGACAGTTTAGTGGCTTCTCTTTCATTCTATTGGGAAAATAATAGATATGCATATAAGAATATAGAAAATATATTAAAATAAAATGAAAGAAATTTCAATGGTTGAGGGAAATGCAGTCTTAGCTGAGGGCCCATATGTAATCTGGCTCTGTTTAAGAGGTGTCATTTGGCCGGAATTTTTAATAAAATGAAGGATTCTAAAAGATATAGTCTTCATTGTTCAGGAGGTTGAAGCTAAAGGAAATTAAGTACTTCCTTGTGATTATATAATAGGTGTCAAAGATAGAATATGAGTCCAAGTCTTTCAGATATCAAGTCCAGAATTATAATCTATTACAGTGCCCTGCATTTAAATATTTATTAATTACCTGTAGTATATAGAGTATTGGAGTAAATACAAATTTACATACAATGCGGCCCTCATAGAATTTACATTCTACAGTGGTAAAGGGATACTTCATATGCACAGGTGATAATAACAAATAATAATATACCAGAACTTATAAAGCTGAAAGTATGTTTTATTTCAGCATAGTCCCCTTGGAAGAATATGTGCTATTTCAATAATATTACAATTGCATAAAATATTTTCAGAGCTGTTCTTTTAGGTTTGCCTTCAAGGTTATCACCACATTTTCATCAACATCTGCACTCTGCAAGCAAAGATTTGAATTTCTAAAACAGTAAGAAGTCATTCAGAGACAAATCTGGTCAATAAGGATAATAATCAATCTAGATAATACCTAGTTGGGTTGAAAAAAAGAAGTGTGAATATAAAGTAATGAGACTTAATTTCTTGTACGACCCTCAGTCTCAAAATGATTAGCATTCAGTCAAAACCAATCAAGTACAATTTAACAAACACTGTATAACATATGCTATGCACAAATCTTTGTGCTAGGATACAAGGACATAGTTTATATAAAGGTCCATTTCCAAATGAAACTAGCTGGTAAGAGCCATGACCTATGAAGAGATATTTATAATTAACAATAATACATCGTAAGCATATTAGAGAAGTACAAATGATGATGGTGTCAATGATGATGATAATACTGAAGATCACATTTAAATTGTGCTTTAAGGTCTGTAAAACATTTACATATATATATATATATATACATATATATATTTGATATCGTAACAAAATGTTATAATAAGTATTAGAAGTATAAGAGGGGGGAAGAAGAGATGGCATGACATAATGAATAGAGCAATCAGCTTGGAGTCAGGATAGGCATAGAATGACATCACAGGAGTGGCTAGGTGGTGCAGTAAAGTAGAGCATTGACCCTAGAGTCAGGAGGACCAAATTTCAAATCTGGTCTCAGAAAATTAATGTACACACACACACACACACACACACACACACACACACACACACAAATTATCTGTGTGACCTTCGCAAGTAACTTAACCCCAATTTCCCTACCTTCCACCTCCAAAAAGCAACCCTGGGCAAGTTACTTAACACCTCTTCTCCTGAGTTTCATCATCTATAAAATAAAGAGAATGGACTTGACAACACCTCAGGTCTTTTCCAGTTCTAACTCTACAATTATACAAAAAGTTTATGATCTCCAAAGTTGAGCACCTGGTAGGATAGCAATCTCTTCAATATAAGCTCCTATGTGTTGTTATAATAAAAATAATTTTATACCTCATAAAAACATACCTAAAATATATAAATCCTGATTTTTGGAGGACTCGATCTCGTTCAGTTAACAAAATATTCTTCCCCACTACTCCCATATGGCCTTTCATGTCTTTCTGGAGTTTTTGAGAATATACACTAAAGGGGTTCTTGACCTTTTTTAAAACAAACCATCAGAGAAAATACATAAAGGTAGCATTTTTTTATCTTTTAGGTCAAAGAATTTCTCTTTGTGTCATAAGTACAAAGTATGACTTCCTTGATTCTCTTCATTATTACATGTTTCAATCTACAATTTTCAACTTTCAAGTTTATGCAATAATTCTATATCCAATCATATGTATTCAAACTTGAAAACCTCCATGTAAATCTACAAATGCATATGTACAGACATATGTATAACATCTGTATTTATGTGTGTGTGTGTGTGTGTGTGTGTGAGAGAGAGAGAGAGAGAGAGGGAGAGACTCTGTGAGTGTGTGTGTGTGTGTGTTGTGTAAAACAAAACACAAAAGAACACCCTCCACCTAGGTTCACTTATAAAAACTGACCACTGAAGATGCAACAATGCATTCCAATTCTAATGCTTACATGGTTTCTGTGGTTGTAATAACCAACTCCATCTCTTTCTTGCTTTTATAAAGCTTACTGCTCAATACTCAGTGAGCTTGCAAGTCTTCCCATTCCCCATCTTTTCAGGTTTTCACCATTGTCAGGCTAAAAGGAGCAGTACATTTCAAAGAGAATTCATAGATATCTAAAGCATTTTACATAGTCTTATATTACATACCACAATTGTCTTTATTTATAGTGATGGATAGCGTAGTAATTAAAGACCCCATACTACATTCACATCACATATATAGGTAAGGACTGAGCAAAATACTGAATGAGTAAGCAATAAACCCCACCAAATATTTCAAACTGTTAAGACTCTTTCAGAAATAGTATCTATGCAGTATGTCTTATGGAAAGAATCTAGGTTGTCTCTATTTGGGCAAAATATATCATGATTTGTAAGTCTCTTACAAAATTGCTGTAGCTTCTAAATTACCGTCATGTGAGAGATATAATCTTGTGATCTATTTGCCATTATAAGAGCTGACAGTCAGCAACAGAGTATAAGTGCAGCCTTTAAACTGGAAATAAGTATTTGAAATTGATTATTAATAAGTGCTCCTTTATACTGCCTTGCACATTGTGGATAGTCAATAAATATTAAGAAAGTATAATAAATATTAAGAAGGTATATTAAACAACAAGTCCATGGAGCCTCCAGGGTATGGTTTGATATTTATATTAGGTCCCCAGAGAAGAGAGAGCTGAAAGTAATATTTTATACTACTTAGGCTAATGTAAAAAAAATAAAAGAGAGAGAGAGAGAGAGAGAGAGAGAGAGAGAGAGAGAGAGAGAGAGAGAGAGAGAGAGAAAAGCTGATTCATCTTAAAATAAGGGATTTCATGAGATGAACTTTAGAGGTCATGAAGTGTAAACCACTTATTTCACTGAGGCCTGAAGTGAATAAGTGATTTGGCAAAAATTATACAATTATTAGGAGCCCTAGGGTAAAACTCTGGATCTTCTAGATCCAAAATGATTTTCTCTGACCCTTAAAATGGGATCTCAGATGGCAAACTTTTATAATACTTTAACCATCTCAATTTGGAAAGGGAAACATCTAAGTTTGTGTTAAAGTTATTTATAATGTCTTGATCAAAAAAGTCAATGGCCTTTGCTCTATCCTCAGTCTCTTTGATCTCTATGCAAACTTTTACACTTGGTTGCTCTTTAATATTCTCATCTCTGTCTTTTTTTTAGAACACTACTCTCACCTGGTTCTTCTCCTACCTATGTGATCACTCCTCTGTCTACTTTGCTGGATCCTCTTCCAAATCATATCCTCTAATTATATGTGCCCCTTAATGTGCTATCCTGGGCCCTCTTCTCTTCTCTTTTTATGCTACTTCACATTGTGACCTCATCAGCTCCCATTGATTTAATCATCATCTCTCTTCTGATGACTCTCATATCTGCCTATCCTGCCCAAAATCTCTACTGGATTCTAATCTTGCACCTTCAACTGCCTTTCCAGCACTCCAAACTAGATGTCTTGTAAATATCTTAAACTCAACATTTACAAAATGGAACTTATTATCTTTCCCCCTAAATCTTCTTCTACCTCCTGCATTCCTCATTACTGTAGCAGACAATACTCAAATCAGGCTCATCATTTAGGAATCATCATGGACTCCTCACTGTATCTGACCCTCCCCCCAATGTTCAACTTGTTGAAAGGCCTGTTGATTTCACCTTTGCAACATCACTTTTATACAACCCCTTCTCACTCATGACATTGCCACCATTCTAGTGCGGGTCCTTAAAACCTCATGCCTGGATTATTTCCAGAGACTGCTATTGGGTCTACCTGCTTCAAATCTCTTCCCACTCCAAATCATCTTCTTTTCAGCCAGCAAAGTCATTTTTCCTCCTCAAAGACATGTTTGAACATCCCCCCCAACACCAATGAAGTGGTTGCCTATTGCTTCTAAGATCAAATACAAAATGCTCTCTTTGGCAATCAAAGCTCTACATAACCTACCCCCCACCTAGATTCCTAGTCTTCTTATACACCTTACCCCACCAACATGTACTCTTCAATCCAATGAAAGTGACCCCCTGAACAATGACTTCTGGGATCCAAGATGATGCATTAAGCAGTAAACCACTGCAACTCTCCCATATTCACCTCCAAACAACCATAAAGTAGAGCCCCCAGAAAAATCCTGGAACAGAACCAGCAGAAGTGTTGGGTGAAACAATCCTTTAAGTCAGGAAACTTTGAAGATCAGCAAGAAAGGTCCATCTCACTTAGGTGAAAGGGGAGTACAGAAAAAGATGAGAAGTGTCCCAGAAAGCCAGCAGCAAGCCCCAACTCACCAACCAATAGGAGATCCTGAGTCCTAGTGTGCTAAAGTAGGCAAACTCTAATACCAGGACCCTCCTATATACCTTAGCATAGTCAAGAGAATGGACAGACTTCAGCTCCCCAAACCACCAGGTGTTTCATCACATCCCTGGGCAAACAGGTAAATACCAACCATGCAGGTGTCAAAGCAAATAGGCAGTTGCCAGTCAGTACGTCCCTACCATGCTTCAGTGTAGCCTTGGGCAAACAGGCAGTCTCTAGACATGAGACTGAATATGACTCAATATAGCCACTGGGGAAACCCCAAAACACACACATAAAGCCCCACTAGGACCCCAGTTCAGCACCAGATAAGTTTCCAAACCCCTATGGCCTACAGCAGCATCAGCTAACTTTCATCCTACCCCCACAGATAATTCAGTACCAGACATTAGGGTCCCCTGGGGACCTCAGAGTAACATCAATACAGTACCAAGTAAACAGTCAGGGCCTACAGTCACCAGAACAAGAAGCAAAAGATTGCTTCTGAAACCCAGGAGCAGAGCTCAAATTACTTTTAAAAAAAAGGAAAAAATACCCCCAAAAAGTTGGGGAGAAAATTAGAAGAGAACAAAAAAGAATATAACCAAAAAAATTATTGTGGTGACACGAAATACCAAGACACAAACTCAGAAGAGGATTATAATGTCAAAATACCTGAGGGGGAAACCCCAAAGAAAAATAGGGAGTGCTCTCTAGCCCAGAAAGATCTCATGGAAGATCTCAAAAAGGAGCTTAAAATCATATAAGAGATATGGAAGAAAAACTTGGAAAAGAAATGAGAGTGATGCAAGAAAATTATGAAAAAGTGTCAGCAACTTAGAAAAGTGTTTAAAAATGGAATCGTCCAAAAGGAAAAGGAGATACAAAAATCCACTGATGAAAACAACTCCTTAAACTTCCATTGACCAAATGGAAAAGAAAATACAAAAGTTAAATCAAGGAAAAAAGTCCTTTAAAATTATAATTGAGGAAGTGGAAGTTAATGACTCTATGAGAAATTATAAAATTAATCAAAAACTTCAAAAGGATGAAAAAAATGAAGAAAATGCAAAATACCTCATGGTAAAAACAACTGACCTGGAAAAGAGATCCAGGAAAAACTATATTAGAATCATTGGACTGGCTAAAAAATTGTAATCAAAAGAAGAACCTGGACAGCATCTTTAAAGAACTTATCAAGGAAAACTGCCCTGATGTTCTGGGAAAAGAGGGCAAAATAAGCATTGAAAGAATCCACCAATCACCTCAGGAAAGAGATTCCAGAGTAAAACTCCAAGGTTTTCTATACAAATTTCAGAAATCTCAGGTCAAGAAAAAATACTTCAAGTGGCCAGAAAGAAACAATTCAAATACCAGAGAGTCAAAATCAGGATCACACAGGACCTGGAAGCTGCAGTATTGAAGAATAGGAACTCATGGAACATGATATTCCAGAGGGCAAAAGAGCTAGAACTACAAGCAAGGATCACCTACATGGCAAAAAGGAATTATAATACATCAAGGAGAAAAAATGGTCATTCAGTGAAATAGAAGATTTCCAAGACTTCATAAGGGGAACATTAAAACTAAACAAAAAATTTGACCTCCAATATCAAGACCCAAGTGAAGTTTAAACAGGTAAAGAAGGAAAAGAAAACATGAGGAATTCAATAGGGCTAAACTATTTGCATTCCTACATGGGACAGTTGTGAATCTTAAAAATTATATCAATAATAGTACAAATAAAAGTAATATACGTAGACTGTTTATATGGATATAAGGGGAATTTGAAGAAATGCCATTAAAAAATAAGGGATGAGCAAGAGGAGTACAAAAAGTGCAGAAGGAAGGGAGAGGCATATGAAGAGGAAAGAAAGACCTATTACAGTGGAAGGGAAAATGAAAGAATAGGTGATGAGCATCAGTATTGGCTCAAAGAAGGAAAAATACACACAATTAGTGAAATATAGAAATCTATCTTACCTGAGAGGGAAGTAGGAGTGGAGATTAAGTAAAGGGAGGGGGAGGAACTGACAATGAAGCATATCAGTGGAAGTAGAAGACAGAAGCAAAACACTGGTGAGAAGGGAAAGGGTGAAAGGAGAGAGGATGAACAGGAGGAATAATAGGGTGTAGGGGAATTCACAGGTAGTAATCATAGCTATGAATGTAAATGGGGTGAACTCTACAATAAAATGGAAATGGACAGTGAAGTAGAGCAAAAACCAGAATTCTAAAATATGTTCCTTGTAAGAAACACACTTTAGGGGCGGCTAGGTGGCGCAGTGAATAGAGTGCCTGCCCTGGAGTCAGAAGGACCTGAGTTCGGAGCCGGCCTCAGACACTTAATCCACACAAACAAAAACCTAGCCGTGTAACCTTGGGCAAGTTACTTAACCCCAATTGCCCTAAAGGGGCAGCTAGGTGGCGCAGTGAGTAAGAGCGCCGGCCTCGGAGTTAGGATGACCCGAGATCAGATCCGGCCTCAGAAAATGAGCACCCACACATAAATAATGACTAGCCATGTAACCTTGAGCAAGTTACTTAACCCCAATTGCTTAAAAAAAAAAAAAAAGAAACACACTTTAGCAGAGATATACACACAGAGTAAAAGTAAGGGGCTGGAGCATAATCTATTGTGCTGCAGCTGAAACTTAAATAACAAAAAAAAAAAAAAACAGGAGTAGCAGTCCTGATCTTAGACAATGTAAAAGTAAAAATATACATAATTAAAAGAGATAAGAAAGGAAACTACATCTTATTAAAAGGTTAACATAGACAATGAAGCAATCAAATTAGAAGAGCAAGGCACAATTTACCTGTCAGATCTATGGGGAGGGGAAGAATTTGTGACAAAATGAGAGATAGAAATAAATATTTTTCATCATATTAAATTGAAAAGTATTTGTATAAACAAAACCAATATAACCGAGATTAGAAGGAAATCAGAAAGCTGGGAAACAATATTCATAGCAAGTGTCTCTGATAGAGGGCTTATTTATCAAATATTTAGAGAACTGAATGAAAATTAAGAGAATACAAGACATTCTCCGAGCGATACATATTCAGAGGATGTGAGCAGACAGTTTTCAGATGAAGAAATCAAAGCTAGCTATAGGCACATGAAAAATCCTCTAAATTGCTTTTGATTAGAGAATTGCAAATTAAAATAACTCTGAAATATCACCTCACATCAATAAGAGGCTTATATGACAAAAAAAAGAAAATGATAAATGTTGGAAAGGATATGGGAAAATTAGGACACTAATTCACTGTTGGAGGAGTTGGGAACTTATTCAACTACTCTGGAGAGCAATTTGGAACTATGCTCAAAGGGCAACCAAACTCTGCATACATTTTGATCCAGTGATGCCACTACTGTATCCCAAAGGGATTATAAATAAAGGAAAAAGGACCTATGCATAGAAAAAATATTTAGGCGGAGCCAAGATGGCAGAGTAGAAACAGCACATCCAACATCAATATTGTGGAAACACAATCAGAATAGCACAGGACCTGGCAGCTTCTACACTGAGGGATTTAAGGGCATGGAATATGATATTCCAGAGGGCAAAAGAGCTGGGATTGGAGCCAAGGGTCACCTACCCAGCAAAACTGAGTATTTTGTTTCAGGGGAAAATATGGTCATTCAGTGGAATAGAGGACTTTCAACTATTCTTGAGGAAAAAAACAGAGCTGAATAGAAAATTTGACATCCAGACACAAGAAGAAAGAGATGCCTGAGATGGTAATCAGGGAAAAGAAATCAAAAGGAACTTATCAAAGTTTAACTATTTACATTCCTACATCGAAAAACAATATCTGTGTCTGATGAAACCTTTCTCAGTATGAAAATAATGGAAGAAGGGTATATGGGTATATGAATACATATTTGAATGTGTGTATATATATATTTACAGTTATACATGGATAGAGGACATAGGTTGAATTTGTTGGGAAGGGATGATACTTAAGAGGTGAAATTATGAGGTGAGAAAGGCAAGTGTCAAGAGGAGATGGGGAGAGACAGGGTAGGGTAAACTATCTCATGTAGAAGAAGCAAGGGAAGTGGCTGCAGGGGAGGGGTAGAACAGGAAGGCAAAAAGGCAAAACCATATTCTCATTGAATTTGGCTCAGGGAGAGAATGACATACATACTAAATGGGATATCACCCTACAGCAGAATAGGGGGAGGGAAGATGAGAGGGGAGATGATGGAGGGGAGGTTGGAAGTACCCACTGTTGAAGAGGGTCTGGATCAAAGTAGGGAATGGACCAGGTGGGGCATGGGATGGGTAGGGAGGGAATTATAAGCAGCCTTTTACAATATATCTACTATGGTAATGTTTTGCATAGCTAAACATGTACAACACATACTGAATTACTTATCTTCTCAGAGGGAATGGGTGACAAGGGAGGAAGGGAATGGATCTGAAATTCGATGTTTTAAAATTAAATGTTTCAAATATATATAAATACTATTATTAATAAAATTAAAAAAGAAAAACATAGAAAAAAAATATTTAAAGCAGTCCTTTTGCCGATGGCAAAATTTTGGAAATTGAGGGCATGCCCATCAATTGGGGAATGGTTGTACAAGTTGCAGAATATGAATGTAATGGAAGACTATTTTGCAATAAGAAATGATGAGCAGACAGATTTCAGAAGAAAACAACTGAAAAGACATGTATGAACTGATGCAAAGTGAAATGAGCAGAACCAGGAAACATTGTAAACACCATCAGTAATATGTAATGGTTACTATGTATAACTCAGCAATTCTGAGCATCACCATGATCCAACATAAGTACAAAGGACTTAAAAAAGAAAATGCTATCCATATCCAGATAAAGAATTGATTAACTCAGAATCAAAGCATATTTTTTTACTTGTTTCATTCTTTCTCATGGCTCTATTTCCTTTTCAGCTGTTTCTTCTCCCATGACTGTGATGTATATGGAAATATATTTTATATGATAGCACATATACAAACAGTATCAAACTTATTACCATTTTTAGAAGAGAGGAGAAGAGTAGAAACCATATGATTATCTCAACAGGTGCAGGAAAAACTTTTGAAAAAATACAATACCCGTAACTATTAAAAAACCGTAGAATGTATAGGCTTCCTTAAATGGAGTCTTCCTTAAAATGATAAGTAGCATATATCTAAAACCATTAGCAAGCATTATATTCAATGCAGATAACCTAGAAGCATTTCCACTAAGATTGGGATGAAACAAGGTTGTTCACTATCTTCCCTGTTATTTAATTTGGCATTAGAAAAGTTAGCTGTAACAATAAGAGAAAAAAAAGAAATTAAAGTAATTAGAATAGACAAAGAAGGGACTAAGCTATCTTTCTTTGCAAATGATATGATGATATACTAAGAGAATTCTAGAGAATCAAGTAAAAAACTATTTGTAATAAAAAATAACTTTAGCAAAGTTGCAGGATACATAGGAATACCAAGGATTTGGAAGAGAAATGAGAAAGATGCAAGAAAAGTATGAAATGAGAGTCAACAGCCTGACTGAGGAAAATAACACACTGAAAAATAGACTAACTCAAATGGTAAAAGAGGCTCAAAAAGGCAATGAGGAGAACAATGCTTAAAAAGCCGAATTTGCCTGATGGAAAAAGAATCCCAAAAACTCAATGAGGAGAATCATTCCTTCAGAATTGGATTGGAGCAAATGGAAGTTAATGACATTATGAGAAATCAGAATGCTATTAAGCATATCCAAACAAATCAAAGAACAGAAGGCAATGGGAAATATCTCATGGGAAAAATCACTGACCTGGAAAATAGATCCAAGAGAGACAACCTAAAAATTATTGGACTACCTGAAAATCATGATCAAAGAAAGAACCTAGAAATTCTCAAAAAAATTGCCCTGATGTTTTATACCCAGAGGGGGAAATAGAGGTTGAAAGAATCCACAGATCACCTCCTGAAAAAGATTCCAAAAAGAAAACTCCTAGGAGTATTGTAGCCAGCTTCCAGAATTCCCAGATTAATGAGAGAGTATTACAAGCAGCCAGGAAGAAACAATTTCAATATTGTGGAAACACAATGAGGATAACACAGGATCTGGCAGCTTCTACACTGCGGGACTGAAGAGCATGGAATATGATATTCCATAGGTCAAAGGACTTGGGATTAAAACCAAGAATCACCTACCCAGAAAAACTGAGTATCATGTTTCAGGGGAAATTTTGGTCATTCAGTGAAATAAAGGACTTTCAAGCATTCTTGAGGAAAAACCAGAGTTGAATAGAAAATTTGACATTCAGTCATTCTTCTTCAAGAAGCAAGAGATGTTTGAGAAGGTAAACAGGGAAAAGGAATCACTATGAACTCATCAAAGTTGAACAATTTACATTCCTACAGGGAAAAACAATAACTGTAACTGATGAAACTTTTCTCGGGATGAAAATAGTGAAGGAGGGTATATGGGCATATAAATACATATGTGAATGTGTGTATATATGTTTTCAGATATACATAGATAGAGGGCACAGGTCGAATTTAATAGGAAGGGATGATACTTAAAAGATGAGGTTAAGAGGTGAGAGAGTAATGTGGTGAGGGGGAATGGGGAGATACAATGAGGTGAACTGTCTCCTGTAGAGGAGGCAGGGGAAGGTGGTTGCAGGGGAGGGGAAGAACAGGAAGGCAAAAAGGCAAAACCTTATTCTCATTGAATTTGTATCAGGGAGAGAATGACATGCATACTAAATAGGGTGTCCCACCCTACAGGCGTGTGAGGGGCAAGAGGATAAGGGAAGGTGGTGGAGGGGAGGGCAGGCTTGGGGGGAGGGAAATTAGAAGCATCCACTTTTGAAAATGGACAGGATCAAGGTGAGGTGTGGATCAGGTGGAAGGTGGGATGGGAGGGAGGGAAATACAGTCAGTTTTTTACAATTTATATACTATGGTAATGTTTTGCTTAGCTATACACATACAACAGTTACTGAATTGCTTATCTTCCCAGTGGGATTGGGTGCCAAGGGAAGAAGGGAATGGATCTGGGATTTGAAGTTTTAAAATTAAATGTTTCATATATATACTATTATTAATACTATTTTGCATGTAACTGGGAGATAAGATGTGTAGGCAATGGGGCTCAGGGATTCACCTGGCCCTACTGGAAAAGTCGAAGGGGGTATGGGAGAAGAGATGGGAGAGAGCAGATTGGTTGAGGGGATATACTGTATAATTGTTATTCTGGGGTGGTGGGTAGGGGGAAAAGGTTATAACTCAAAATCTGAAGGAAATGAATGATGTAAACCAGAACTTAATGAAGCATTTGGAAAAAAAAAAAAGATATTTCTGATCCTTTTGTCTTTTGCAATCTCCCATGTATTTTCCTTCACCCTCTTCCAACTGATACATTTTTGACTTAGTGGCATTTCTCTGCTATCTCCATTGTTTTATCATTGATATATACAAGTGTTCCTATGCTCATATTCATTTATATACATAAATAATACACATATATCTATATGACTATATATATATATAGTTTTATAAACATGCATATATATCTTCCTTCAGGAAACTAAATTAATAAATTTAGTTATTTTAGAAAGAACAAAGAAAAAAATCCACAAGTGACAATTACCAGGGCAATCATGACAAAATGTTACCTGGAAACATGCCTGCAAATAAACTAGAGAATTTCTGTATGAAGGATCATGCTCCAATATCAATTCAAGAAATTTTTTGATATTCTGGTAGCTGTTATCTAAGACTGAGTTATCATACACATACCCCCAACAAGTTATCAATCCATGGCAAAGGTGAACCTGAGTCCACAGCAAAGCATCATAGTGATGTTGATGGGGTCCTTGTGATGTATATATGTCTGTAGTATCAATCTGTAACATCAGTTTGTAAATGGGGTGCTTTGGGATTTATGTCTGTAAAATCAATTTGTAAAAGCAGTCTGTAAGATCACATTTCCACCTCTCCAGCCTCAGAGCATTGACTCTGCCCCTTCCCCCTTCCAGCACTCTGCCCTGCAACAACTCATGACCTGTTTATCTCTGCTTGAAACAATAAGTTATGTAAATGTTATCTCCCTTAGTTAGAGTGGCCAGCCCCACCATAAATTCTTCAATACCTTATCTATAGGGTAACTCCTTAGTCCATTATATACCCACACTGTCTCTGATGACCTTGGTGGGAGGCAGACTGGGCACCTCCAGTTAGCCCCACTTGAGCTATTTCCCAGTGAATCATGGGCAATACACCTGCGCAGTTGATATTAAAAGTGTATGGTCCTTTGAGCACTGACCACTCCTTAACTGCTCCCTGATCCCACCCTTACTCACCTAGTTAGCATAATTGACACCTTAAAACTAAGCCTGCGGGGCGGCTAGGTGGCGCAGTGAATAGAGCGCCGGCCCTGGAGTCAGAAGGACCTGAGTTCGGAACCGGCCTCAGACACTTAACCCACACAAACAAAAACCTAGCCGTGTGACCTTGGCCAAGTTACTTAACCCCAATTGCCCTAAAAGGGGTGGCTAGGTGGCGCAGTGAGTAAGAGTGCCGGCCTCGGAGTTGGGATGACCCGAGATCAAAATCCGGCCTCAGAAAATGAGCACCCACACATAAATAATGACTAGCCGTGTGACCTTGAGCAAGTTACTTAACCCCAATTGCTTAAAAAAAAAAAAAAAAAGGAAAAAAAAAAACTAAGCCTGCGGCCTCTGCGAGGTTTGCAGGTTCCATAAGAATCTAGCCCGCTGTTCTCTACAGTGTAACAATAAACTTTACAACTTCGGCTTCAAAGTTTGCTTGAGCCTGGTGAATTTCTTCCAGACTGGATGCCAGGGAGGTATCCCTGGCAGAACCACTTACCCCCCCCCCTCCTTATCACCCTTCCCTCTTCAATGTCACCCTTCACAAAATCCTAATGCCCAAAACTGGTAAGTGAATTCTGTGCACTGTGCTAGGTGCTCCAGATATAAAGGCAGAAAGAAAATTATCCCTTCTCTAGAGAAATATACATTGTCTTTCGTGGATGGAACTAAGTGTACAGAGATAAATATACACTGGAGGATGAGAAGAAAAGAAAAAAAATGGAGAGGGAAGTGTTCTGAGAATATTCCAGAATAGAACAAGAACTCTAGGAATTCAAGAATGTTGCATAGTAGATATGGCACTTGAGCTGAGCCTTGACAAAAAATATGGAATCAGAAAACTGAGGCAAATAGCAATGACAATCTAGTGGATAGAGAACTGGGACTAAAGTTAGAAAGACTTGAGCTATTTGACACTGGACAAATCATTTAATCTCTGTTTGCCTTGGTTTCCTCAACTTGAAAAAAAATGCAGATAATAAAAACACCTACCTTGGAGAATTGTTGTGAAGATCAATCAAAGGAGATATTTGTAAATTGCTTAGCACAGTGCCTAGTACATAGTAGGTGCTTAATAAATATTTATTGGCTGAATAACTGATGGTAATATGGAAAGAAAAGCATTCCAGCTGGCGGGAAAGCTTGTTTCCCACAAGAAGCTGGGTGATGAAATCTTGAATTTGAGAACACATAGTAGTCTAATTTACTAGGCATATAAAGTGAATGAGAGGGAATAACGGAAATTTATGTTGTAGTAAAACTATGTATGTATTTAAATACGAAGCTCAAGTATAATTTTTAAATTATTTGTTTTTAGTTTTCTACATTACATTGAATAACATTTTGAATTCTAAATTTCCCCTCTCTAAGATAGCAGGCAATCTGATATAAACTATGCATATATGATCATATTAAACATATTTCCACATTAATCATGTTGCAAAGAAGAATCATAACCAAAAGGGGAAATCATGAGAAAGAAAAGACAAAAACAACAACAGAGAAAATAGTGTACATTGAGACACATTCAAACTCCATATTCTTTCTCTAAATGTGGATAGCATTTTCCATCATGAGTTTTTGGGAACTGTCTTAGATTATACATTGCTCAGAAGAGTTAAATCTAACAAAGCTGGTCATCACACAATATTGCTATTATTATGTACAATGTTCTCCTGATTCTGCTCACTTCACTCAGCATCAGTTCATGCAAGTATTTCCAGATTTTTCTGAAGTCCACCTGCTCATCATTTCTTATATCCATTATATTCACATACCAAAACTTGTTCAACCATTCCCCAATTGATAGACATCCCCTCAATTTTCAATTCTTGGCCACCACAGAAAGAGCTGCTATAAATATTTTTGTACATGTGGGTCCTTTTCCCATTTTTAAGATCTCTTTGGGCTACAGACCTAGAAGTGGTATTGCTGAATCAAAGGGTATGAACAGTTTTATAACATGTTGGGCACAGTTCCAAACTGTTCTCCAGAATTGTTGGTTCAGTTCACAAATCTACCAACAATGCAATGAAACAATACAATGTTCCAATTTTCCCACATCTCCAACATTTATCTTTTTTTCCTGTTTTGTCATGTTAGCTAATCTGATAGGTGTGATGTGATACCTCAGAGTTGTTTTAATGTGTATGTCTCTATCCAGTAATGATTCAGAGCATTTTTAATATGCCTATAGATAGTTTTGATTTTTCATCTGAAAATTGCCTGTTCATATCCTTTAACCACTTATCATTTGTGACATGACTTATATTCTTATATATTTGACTCAGTCCTCAACATATTTTAGAAATATGGACTTTATCAGAAATACTGGCTGCAAAACAGTATTCCTGAGGTTTCTGCATCCCTTCTATTCTTGGTTGCATTGGCTTTGTTTGTGCAAAAGCTTTTTAACTTAATGAAATCAAAATTGTACATTTTGTGTTTTGTAATGTTCTCTCTGTGCAAAAGCTTTTTAACTTAATGAAATCAAAATTGTACATTTTGTGTTTTGTAATGTTCTCTCTCTCTTGTTGTATTATAAATTACTCTATCCTCCATAAATCTGACAGGTAAACTACTCCTTGCTCTCCTAGTTTACTCATAGTTTTACCCTTTTCTATCTAAATCATGTATGTATTTTGACCTTACCTTAGTATATGATGCAATATATTGGTCTATGCCTAGTTTCTGCCATGCTGTGTTTCAGTTTTCCCAGCAGTTTTTTTTTCAAATAGTGAGTTCTTATCCCAGAAGCAGAAGTCTTTGTGTTTATTATTATAGTCATTGACTACTGTTTCTTATGTACCTAACCTATTCCACTGATCCACCACTCTATTTCTTAGTCAGTATCAAATATTTTTGATGATTTCTGCTCTTTAATATACTTTTAGATGTGGTACGCCTAGGATACTTTCTCTTATATTCCTTTTCATTACTTCCATTGATATTCTGGACCTTTTATTCTTACAGATGAATTTTGTCATTATGTTTTCTTGTTCTATAAAACATTTTTGGTGGTTTGATTGGAATGAAACTGAATAAATAAATTAATTTAGGTATAATTGTCATTTTATTGAATTGGCTCAGCCCACCCATGAGCAGTTGATATTCTTTCCAATTGTTTAGATCAGACTTTATCTGTGTTTTTTAATTGTATTCATATAGTCCCTAGGTTTGTCTTGGCAGGAAGACTCCCAAGTAATTTGTGTTGTTTACCATTACTTTAGATGGATTTTTTCTCTATCTCTTGCTGCTGCACTTTGTTAGCAATACATAGAAATGGCAATGATTTATGTGGGTTTAATTTCCTTATCTCCTTTAATTAGATCTATTTTTGCTTTTTCTTTGTCTGCGATCAGTCTTCCATTTTATGGGAGAGTTCATCCCATTCACATTCACAGTTATGGTTACTGCCTGTGTATTCCCCTCCATTCTATTTTTCTCCTATTTTTACTTTTCTCTGTCCTTTCACCCTATCTCACCTCATCAGAGTTTTACTTCTTACCACCAACTCCTCCAATTTTCCCTTCCTTCCATCAGCCCCCTTATATTTCCCCTTGCCATCCCTGCTTCTGCCCTCCCTTCTATCAGCTCCTCCTCCTTCCCTCAAGGGTAAGAATACATTTATATACCAAACTGAATATGTATGCTATTCCCTCTATGAGTCAAATCAGATGAGACTGAGATTCAAACAATGCTCAGACCCTCTCTTCTTTCCCTCTACTGTAATAGACCTTTGCCCCTCTTCATGTCATATAATTTACCTCTTATGTCTCCCCTATCCTCTTCTACCAGTACAATCTTTTTTATCCCTTAATTTTTTATATCATCACATTAAAGTCAACTTATATCCATGCCCTCCATCTATATATACACCTTCTAACTGACACAATAGGGAAACAGTTCTCAAGAGTTACAAATATAACTTGCTTTACTAAATTCTGGTTTACATCATTCATTTCCGCAGATTTTGAGTTACAATTTTTCCCCATTTTTCCCCTACCCACCACCCCAGAATAGCCACCCCACTCAATATCTCCTCATCCAATCTGCTCTCTCTCATATCTTCTCCCATACCCCCTTTGACTTTACCATTAGGGCAAGGTGAATCTCTGTGCCCCAATGCCTATACATCTTATCTCCCAATTACATGCAAAATAGTATAAATAATAGTATTCATTTGTATTTGAAACATTTAATTTTAAAACTTCGAATCCCAGATCCATTCCCTTCCTCCCTTATCACCCACTCCCTCTAGGAAGATAAGCAATTCAGTATGTGTTGTACATGTATAGCTATGCAAAACATTACCATAGTAGATGTATTGTAAAAGACTGCTTATATTTCCCTCACACTCATCACCCCCGCAACCTGGTCCATTCCCTATTTTGATCCTGTCGCTCTTCAAAAATGGATACTTCCAACCTCCCCTCCCCCCAGCATGCCCTCCCCTGCATCATCCCCCATCTCCTCCACCTTCCCCCTACTCTCCTGCAGGTTGAGATATCCCATTTAGTATGTATGTCATTCTTTCCCTGAGCCAAATTCAATGAGAATATGGTTTTGCCTTTTTGCCTTCCTGTCCTTCCCCTCCCCTGCAACTACTTCCCCTTGCCTCTTATACAAGAGAGAGTTTACCCCACCCTGTCTCTCCACATCTCCTCTTGCCACATTCCTTGCTCACCTCTTAACTTCTCCCCTTAAGGATCATCCCTTCCCACCAAATTCAACCTGTGCCCTCTATCCATGTATAGCTGTAAACATATATACACACATTCACATGTGTATCCAAATGCCCATATACACTTCTTCAATTATTTTCATACTGAGAAAGGTTTCTTCAATCACAGTTATTGTTTTTCCATGTAGGAATGTAAATAGTTCAACTTTGATAAGTTCCTTTTGATTTCTTTTCCCTGGTTATCTTCTCAAGCATCTCTTGCTTCTTGTGTCTGAATGTCAAATTTTCTATTCAACTCTGTTTTTTTTTTCCTCAAGAACGCTTTAAAATCCTCTATTCCACTGAATGGCCATATTTTCCCCTAAAACAAAATACTCTGTTTTGCTGGGTATATGATTCTCAGTTTTAATCCCAGCTCCTTTGCCCTTCCAATCCCTTCAGTCCCTCAGTGTAGAAGCTGCCACATCCTGTGCTATTCTGATTGTGCTTCTAAAATATTGTTTCTTCCTGGCTGCTTGTAGCATTTTCTCCTTTATCTGGGAATTCTGGAAACTGGCTATAATATTCCTAGGAGTTTTCTTTTGGGGATCTTTTTCAGGAGGTGATTGGTGGATTCTTTCAACCTCTATTTCCCCTCTGGGTTTAAAACATCAGGCCAATTTTCCTTGAGAATTTCTTTAAGGATGATTTCTATGTTCTTTCTTTGATCATGGCTTTCAGGTAGTCCAATAATTTTTAAATTATCTCTCCTGGATCTATTTCCTCAATCAGTGGTTTTTCCCATGAGATATTTCACAGTCCCTTCTATTTTTTCAATTGTTTGGATATGTTTAATGGCATCTCGATTTCTCATAAAGTCATTAGCTTCCATTTGCTCCAGTCTAACTAGGAAGGAATGAATCTCCTCAGTGAGCTCTTGAGATTCTGTTTCCATTTGGCAAATTCAGCTTTTTAAGGCATTCTTCTCCTCATTGCCCTTTTGAGCCTCCTTTGCCGTTTGAGCTAGTCTATTTTTAAGGTGTTATTTTCCTCAGTCAGGCTGTTGACTCTCATTTCAGACTTTTCCTGCATCCTTCTCATTTTTCTTCCCAATTTTCCTCCACTTCTCTTATTTGGTTTTTAAAATCATTCTTAATGTTCTCTATGGCCTGTAACCCGCTCATATTTTCATTTGGGGCTTTTGGTGTAGGATTTCTAACCTCACAAATCTCCTCCTGTTTCATGCTTCTATCCTCTTTGCCCCCAAAATAGGAGTCTAATGTTGAATTTTTCTGTTTATTTTGTTTCCTTTGCCTAGGCATGTTGACACTTAAATACTTGGCTTTTGGGCTTGTTGCCACAGTAGTACTCTGCCCCCACACAGGGGAGCTACTATCCCAAATGTTGGGGTCTTCACAACTCCTGGAGTTATTAGTTGGGTGGCCTTTGTGGAACCTCCACACACTCTGGCAAGCTGGATACCCACCCCAAGACCTCCACTCCAGAAAGCAATCCAGATCCTGGGAAGTTAAAGCAAGAGCTATTACCCCCCAAGACTGATCACTGGATCCCCCTATAGTTCACAGGCCAGGAGCTGAAGCTGCAACTGAAGCTGCAAAATGGCGTCTGTGCCACATCTCCTCAGCCAGTTCTCTCACCCAGGGGAAGAAGCAGACATGTTCCCCCAAATACTGGTTCCAAAGTCCATAGGGCACTCACCTTTCACTTTGTTGTGGGCATATCTGTTTTGATAATTCTAGAATTGCCACAGCTGCTGTTGTTCTGGGGTCCCTCCATGCTGCTGCTGGTCTTGCTGCCCTGGGGCTAAAACCACAACTCAGATGGGCCTGGGCTCGGCTCCCAGAGTGCTGTGCTGTCAGTTCCCAGTGTGCTTAGCTGGCTGTTCCCTGACGGGCTACTGGGCTGTCCTCAGTGGAAGGTTAGCTTCTCTGTTTTGTTCTGTGAGTGCTGGAGCTCCAGAGGTTGTTCAGAGTCCACCTTTTACATGGTTTGGAAGTGGTGTGGGCTGGAGTGGTGTGGAAGTACTTTTTCTACTCCGCCATCTTGACTCTGCCTACACAAATATAACTTGTTGACTGACAAAAAATAGTTACAATTATTGTCTTCTCATGTAGGGAGAACACTTTAAATCTTATTGAGTAACATTTTTTTCCTCTTTACCTTTTTATGCCTGTCTTGTGTCTTGTATTTGAAGATAAATTTTCTGTTCAACTCTGGTATTTTTTCACCAGGAATGTTTGAAGATTCTTTATGTCATTGAATATCCATATTTTCCCTTGAAAGATTATGCTCAATGTGGCTGGGTAGTTGATTCTTTGTTATAATCCAAACCCCTTTCCCTTCTGGAATAATATATTTGGATCCATCCAATCTTTTAATATAGAAGCTGCTAAGTTTTTTTATAAATCTGGTGTGGCTCCACTATATTTGAATTGTTTCTTTCTGGCTACTTGCAGTGTTTTCTACTTCACTTGATAATTCTGGAATTTGGCTACAATATTCCATGAAGTTTTCATTTTGGCATCTCTTTCAGGAGGTGAAATGTGGATTCTTTCAATGACTATTTTACCTGCTGCTTCTAGGGAAATTTTCCTTGATAAATTCTTGAAAGATGCTGCTCTTTTTTTGGTCATGACATTCAGGTAGTCCAATAATTCTTTAATTATCTCTCCTTGATCTATTTTCCAGAGCAGTTGTTTTTCCAATGAGGCATTTTACATTCCCTTTTTTTTTCATTCTTTTCTTTTTGTTTGATTCTTGGTGTCTCAGAGCATCATTAACTTCCACTTGCCCAATTCCAGTTTTTAAGGAATTATTTTCTTTAGTTAGCTTTTATACTTCCTTTTCCATTCAGCTAATTCTAACTTTAAAGGAGTTTTTTTCTTCAGTGCATTATTTTTTCCATTTGGCCAATTCTATTTTTAAAAATATTGTTTTCTTCAGTCATTTTTGCTCTTCCTTGTCCAGGCTGTTGACTCTTTTTTCATAATTCTCCTGCATTAATTATCATTTTGTTTCCCAATTTTTCTTCTACCTTCCTTACATGATTTTTAAGATTCTTTTTGCGCTCTTCCAAAAGGAGTTTTTAGGCTCAACACCAATTAATAATACCCTTTGAGGCTTCATATATAGGTAGCTTATTTTGTCCTCCTCTGGGTTTGTGTTTTGATCTTCCATGTCACCATACCAGGCTTTTATCATCAGAGCTCTCTTCAGTTTACTACTTCTCAGCCTATTTCGTGACTTTCAATGTTGAGCTCTACTTCTGGGGCACAGGGGCCACTATCCTATACTTCCCAGGCCAGATTCCTGATCACTGGTTTTTCATACTGAGGCCTTAGGTTTTGCAGCTAGCCCATTACAGTGGGGACAGCCCAGCTTAGTCAGGCCCATTGTGTAAGGTTTGCCAAATTTCCAGACCTCACAATTTGCCTTCTGTGCTGAGGCTGGAGGCCTCATTGTTGGCTTCCTGAGCCAGGATAATTGAGGGACCTTGGTTACTGATCTGGACTGAGGTTAAGTTTGTCTGACTGACTTGCTGTAATAGTAAGGGAATTTGAAGATCTTCCCTCTCCCTTAAGAGACTAGGGAATTTAACGATCTTCCCTGCATGTTAATGGACTTTAAGTGGAACCCAACAGGAGAGGCTTGATTGGGGAAGGCTTGTTTTTCAGGAAGATCCATAACTTTTGTTACTTTGCAATTAGGCAGTGGGTCACAAAGGTTGTGATGTCCTATGACCCTGAAGAAGGGTATTTATACTCTTAGGTGAGGTTTTTCTTTGAGGCTCACTTATGGGAAGAGTTGTGTAATTTGTCCAGATGACACTCTGGGTAGCTGTTGAATCCCCTGCTTTGAAAACCAGATAGTGGTGTTTCTTTCTCTGATAACTATGTGTGTTTGCAATGGTCAGACAGCTAGAAGCCCTGTCAGTCTGTCAAATTGTGTTATTTCCTCTCTCCTGTGCTAGCAGGTATGAAGGGGATACTAGGGTGCTTGCTGTTACATTTTCCAAGACACTATCTGCACTGCGCTGTGCTACCCTCTTGTCCAAATGAGACAGACCTTTTGTGAAGTCATTCTAAGTTATCTTAAACTGGAAAATTGTTTCACTCCAACTTTTTGTGGGTTTTTTTATTCCACAATCTATTTAGAAGCTTAATGCTATTTCTAGGGTATCTAGATCTCAGGCAATGCCCAAGGTTCTCTCCACCATTTTGGCTCTGCCCTATAAATTAAATTGATTTTAAAAAGAAAGAAAAAATCTAATTATTAATATCAAAAAATTTAAAGGGTTAATTTACCACAAGTGAAGATGAAACTAAAGCAATTGTTAGGAGTTATTTTGCCTAATTATATGCCAGTAAAACTAACAAATCTAAGTGAAATGAATGAATATTTATGAAAATATGATCTGGGTTAAAAGAAGAGCAAATAGAATACTTAAACAACAATATCATAGAAAAAGAAACTAAACAAGTTATGAACTTCCTATGAAAATATAACCATTACCAAATGGATTTTCCAGTGAATTCTATAAAACATTAAAGGAACAATTAATCCCAATACCATATAAGCTATTTGAAAAAATAGGTAGTGGAGTCCTACTAAATTACTTTTGTGTCATAAATATGGTTTGGATGCCTAAACTAATTGTAGGAAAGACAGAGAAAGAAAGCTACAAACCAATTTATTTAATGAGTATACTTTTAAATAAATTAAATAAATATTAGCAAAGAGATTTCAGGAATGTATTGCAAAGCTGAACAGGTGAAATTTGTACTAGGAATAGAGCAATGATTAAGTGGTGGAAAACTACAAGTATAGTTGACCATATCAACAACTGAAAAAAAACAGGATTATATCAACAGATGCAAAGAATTTGACAAAATATATCACCACTATCTATTAAAAACAATAGAAAAAACACAGAAATCAATGGAGCCTTTCCTAAAATGTTAAGTAGTGCCTATCTACAACTTAATAAACATTATCTGTAATTGGAATAAATTTGAAGACTTCCAAAAAAGACTGGAGTAAAGCAAGTATGTCTATTATCACCACTATTATTCAATATTATACTAGAAGTGTTAACTTTAGGGGCGGCTAGGTGGCGCAGTGAATAGAGCGCCGGCCCTGGAATCAGAAGGACCTGAGTTCGGAGCCGGCCTCCAACACTTAATCCGCACAAACAAAAACCTAGCCGTGTAACCTTGGGCAAGTTACTTAACCCCAATTGCCCTAAAGGGGCGGCTAGGTGGCGCAGTGAGTAAGAGTGCCGGCCTCGGAGTTTGGATGACCCGAGATCAGATCCGGCCTCAGAAAATGAGCACCCACGCATAAATCAAATGACTAGCCGTGTAACCTTGAGCAAGTTACTTAACCCCAATTGCTTTAAAAAAAA